>JBCAUG010666446.1:0-13770 GCA_038406175.1 Haplosyllis leylae | reverse complement strand
GGAGAGGACCAGGTCGAGATTTGCTTCATTGCACACTATGAATGGATAGCCAAGCAGTGAGTGTGGTGTAAATCAGTCAATCATGGAGCATACAATGGCCCTTTCAACCGTTGTGTAAATCAGTTAATCAATGGTTTTGAGTGGATTTGTGGCAAATCTATTCACTCGCTAGAGCTCGTGAATTATTTGCCACGAATCCACTCAAAACCATTGATTATCCAATACGCAGACAGATGCATTTTCAGACAGATATTCTATTTTTAAGTATGTTCCATGAGGTTAAAATTGACAAAAAATCCAAAATTTCACTCTGCACTGAATGCCTTCCATGACTCAAATGAGCCTTCTCGCCTGTACAACCCACACTTCACTTTTATTTGTCTATTTTGCATATGAATTTAATTGTTTCTAATTCACATGAAGAACAACCCCAATGCACTTAATTTCCTCATAAGGTATTGTACTGGAGTTGACCTTATTACTGCATGTGAGTTTTGTTCAGAATCACTCAATTAGATAATTGACTATTATTACTTATTGTCGTGTTTTAAAATAGATAAATAAACTTTTATTCATGTATTATCAAACAAAAGACCACTCACACAAGCTGCTCGTGGCTTTTCCAATTTGATAATACATTCATAGCGTTATTTATCTATTTTTTTTCCCCTGTTTCTGTGTCAATTTGTGTGTCTTTTTGGGCTGCAACTTTTGAATTACTCGAGCTATGAGGCTAATATATTTATTTTAAAGTGGTCTTGGTCGCACTTGAGTTAACAGGTCATCGAGTCAAGGTCCAATGACCAAATACATCACACTTTATGCTACATTTCCTTGTACAGGTATTTATTCCTGATCTGACTGGTTCTGTAATATTGCAGATGATGGGCGTTCGACAGAAAGCTGCACTTATTTTGTGTCAATGCTTTGGCGAATCTGCCCTTTGCATTTACGCAGTTTCCTACGTTTTTCCATGCAATCAAGGTGGTCAAATTGATGTAGGTTGACTCAATAACATTCTGTCTGAGTCAACAGTTCATGTAAATGATTTGTTGAACACAAATATCAAAACTCTCGATATTCCCATCAAGTCATTTATTATTTGTCCATCCAGCATTGGCAAACACTTTGGCGCTCAGCAACTTTTCCACTGGAAATTTAATTCGACATCGAGAGGATGTCCAAAGTATTTTTTCTTTTTCTCACGAACACCCCAGGTTTGAGTTTCTTTCGAACCAAACATTAAAATTAAACTTGGTGAACAGTTTCTCATTCTATTTTGATTTTAAGAACATACACGGTTGCTAGAACTAAATGAAACATGCTATCCTGACGTTGAAACAAGAGTTATTTGCGTAAAAAATGGAAGAAATAACGCATAAACTAGCTACATAGAATACTCTATATTCACAGTTATAGTTATTGGCCGCTGACGTGGGAACGCTTGGTTGAAGCTGCACTTAAAGTGGCCAAAATTTGTCAAATCCATAACATTCAAATTGAAAATCCTTGAACATGCATCGCTTCTAAGAAGTGTTGACAGTGTTTCGAATACGGAAACTTCTATTAGGTGGTTCATGCTAAATTATACAAAGACCTTAATGATAGGTGTATCCTATTTCTATTAACACTCATTGCCATTAAGGTCAATCCTGAATCCAGACACAAAGGATGATTAATAGATAGGATACAACAATAAGTCACGACCATTCAAATTATTAATCCTATTCATAGTAAAACAATGGTGAACGAAACAGTCTCTATCAGGTTCAATTTTGAAGACAATGCCTCAAAATATTACATAAATTAATTTGTGAAAACAAGCCATCTGTGTATCAGCAAAAGGTCTCTTGGGTTAGATATTCATCTATATTTTTGAAAGGATTAAAATATTTAAATCTTCGTTCTATACATGGTCCACAACCAAAATGATGTGGAATATACGAGATTTACTCCATGAGGGGCACAATTATATTTTTGATAGTTTTCCTGTAGGCATTCAATGAAGTTAACTACTGTGACACCAAAAACGCAAATGGTTTTGTATCCATTCTGTGAAATATTAGACAGCATGGATTTGTGTTTCTCTTATGACTTTGTTTTCTTCACGGGCAGCGCATTTGTAGTGTAAAAATCTTGGCAGCTATGAGGTAGTCAAAAAATGTTTTATTCTCCCTTGACAAGACGGCTTTGTGTTGAGCTGTGGAATATTTAGAAATCAATAGGGGTCTACTTGATGATATGATAGGAGATATATCCTCACAAGGGAGGAACAAATCAATCGTGCAGCACTCACAGAGGCCAAATCTTTATTGATACACCCCGCACTCTTACATACTGGCACACAAGACGCACATAATAAATTGCAATATCAGTGCAATCTAGATCTGCAAAAGGAATATGAGTAGCTCTGTTTTCCCTGCAAGGACAATTTTAAAATAACTAGCCAATAATTTTTGAAAAGTAAAAGCTTCGAACACTAAGTGGGTGGCAAGACAGATTACCTACGAGGAATTTCCTTAAGTTTAGTCTCTGTCAATTCCGTACCCCTTGCAGTTTCTTCTCGCATGTAGACTGATACGTCAGTGAAACTAAACTGAGGACTTCGGACACCTAATATTGGAGACGTTAATGTGTGTTGCAAAAGCACGGAAGCTTCATCTTCATCGAAGATTGAATAAAGAATACTGTGAAACAGCCAAGACAAAAAAGGACTTGTTTCAATTGCTACAAAGAGAAGCGATATCCTAGCAATTCTCTGGGTAGGACTAAAAGAACAACAATTTTGTTTAAACCGGGAACAAGGTGTTAATTTGATGAACCACCATCATCAGAAACCGAGATCATTCGTGTGGACAAATATATGTTGAATTCTATCAAGTACAATAATTTTTTCTCTTTCCAGCTGTCAATTGCAACAGAAACTGACAACTTCTACGAAAAAAAGAAAATTAAATAAAATTTTAATGTTACTATCTGGGAGTTTAAAATGAATGTAATTAGAACGGTATGAAGCTCTAGGCATCTCCGGCTCTTCCGATTCTCATGTGACTCCTCACTTTGAGGAGGAAATCAATAATTGCAGCAGATTATGATGAAAAAAGTTAATTTAATGACAATTCTGCAAAACAACCTTTGAGCAACATGAAAAACGCTCCATTCATTTCTGTCAGACTGCGCTTCATTGTGTGTTGTGCAAAATTTAATTAAAGGTGCTTCACCCCTGCATACAAACGGAAAACGACAAAAAATCGAAAAAAAATTTAAAATTTACAAAGATGGTAAATGTGCAAGGAGAAACTCTTGAATATTAAATGAAACCTGTTCCTCTGCAATTGAGAAAAGAGTCATCTGCATAAAATTGTACGATAGATCTAACGCATAAACTAGCTATTTAGAAAATTCTATAATTGCAGTTGTAGTTATTAGCAGTTGAGGAGGAGAGGCTCGGTGGAAGCTACACAATGTGTTTTGAAGTTCGCTGGCCCTCTTCCTTTAAGGGTAGTCAAAGCTAAAGTAGATCTGTAAAAATTCCAGCTGCAAAACAATACACTCTCAATGTTGAATATAAGTAGTAATTACAGAAGAAACATCGGCATTTTACCATTGCTTCAACATGACAAAATAAATTCAGCTCAACTTTAAATGAGGCCGTCATTGTGAATTTTATTCCATCCATATCGCATTTATATTGCTTCCTGACCATAGAAATTCATGTCATTATCAATCACTAAACAAGGTAAATGTCACCAAGATAAGCTTTGGTATGTTAATGGCTTATGGACCCAGATTGAACTTCCCTTACTTTGTCAGAAATAATGTTTGCACGTGACTTATTGTTACTAACAATGCCTGACATTGTCTCCCGAGAACAAAATTAATGCAGAAATCAAATAGGAGGAAGCCGCATGAGACTTAGTGATAATGGCCAAATAGGATTATTATTATTTCTGCCGTATTCTTTTGCAATGCACCTGGAGAAAAGTACTGTATCAACGAGAGATTACCCAAGCAAGATTTTAATCAACGAAATTTGCAATAATTATAGATGCGAGTTTTTAGGAAGAATTTGAGCTAAAGGCATGGGAGGGTGATAGATCAGAATATGGGTGTATTTTTAATGAACAAGTATGGTCAATTCGTACAAATGAAATTTTAAAAAAAATCATCCAATAACCAATACGGTATCCAACTTAGGAGTTCTCGCAAAAAGATACGTACAGTTCACAAAAGAGTAATATCACTTACATAATTGTAATCACAAGGTTCACGGGGTCCAAAAGAAAGTTCAAGCCAATCAATGCAAGTTCATTCCGTATCATGATGGGTTACAGTAATTGCATCTTTTGTGCCCTTTGCTGCCACGACTAAAAAGTTCAATCTCAGCCTCTATAAATGACATTCCAATGAAATCAATTCATATTTTTTTTACAAAAGGATACTCCTCTCATCTGCCTGAATCCCTCAGGCAAAGTCCATGTATTTTAAGGATTCGTTAAATTCATTATCGAAAATACCAAGATTTGATGAAATATTCTGCACGTGGTTAGAAATGAAAATAAATTTGCCAGTCAATAATTTCTTGCAACTTACATGATCACCGGCTGATATAGAACATGAAATTGAAGCAACAATGACTTTGATCAGTATGATTTGGGAAACTATGTTGACTTTTTACTACCTTTATCCCGAAAAAAATAACCTATGTTGATGAGAAGTATCACTAATCTACCACATGTGATTTCCGTTTTTATCTGTTCAAAAGAGAATTCTGACAACAAGACAACTATTCATTTTGCGAAATTATTTCTTGGACTTGTGACGTGTGGCTTCTTAGTTGCGAAATAATGCCCCAAGGCATTGCGGATAATGCTTTAAAATGGTTCATGAGACTTGACTGTTGGTGCTCAAAAGATCAAAAGCATTATCACTTACATAATTATGACAAGGGTACACAGGTTCACTATGTTTAAAAGGCGAGTTCACCGTGATCGATACAAGTTCATTGAGTATCATGATGGGTTACAGTAATTGCGTCCTTTGTGGTCTTTGGCTTTTGTAAAAAGGTTGTTGGTCTGATCCTTGATCACTGATTCTCAGCAGATGAAACGAAATGGCTTAAAAATTCATGAAGTCCTGTGTGAATTTAAAGATAAAACGTGATTGTTTTACTGTATTTGTAAGGGTCTTTTGGTTTAGTTTCAATGATCTTTGTAAAATACACTTGACAAATGGACTGCTTCGATAGTCCAAAATTTGTCGAAAAGATAGATCTACATCAGAAACTACTCTGTTCATCATTTTGATTGTATGACAACGGTCACGTTATTTCTTATTTCGATAAAATACTGCAAATGTGGTTTTCCCACATGCCTCCGTACCTTGCCTTCATATCTGTTAAATAACCAGACCATAGCTTCGTTCCCCTGGTTTGCCATTTGAAGTAAATCTGGGGACCATAATTAAGCTCCGCTACATAATCTCCAGATCTCATCTCTAATCTGACATTCAATACACATGGTCATTAGAAATAGTTAATTACCTACAATTATTCATTTTCTATTCTTGTAGGAGATGACCTCTCCATGTAGCAAGAAAACCAAATACTAATTCTCCATGAAAGAGAGGCTTTTATTGCGGTAAAGAAAAAACTTGAGTGCAGGAGTTTTATTGGTGACTTGTAGAGTTACCTATGTGGTTTAAATTCGGCTGCGCGACAAAAAAATGCCAAAAGTGGATTGTTGTGGCTGGTGGTTGGGACATTTGGTATTGACTGGAAATGAGGAGTTTTGTGGATTGTTGTGGCTGGTGGTTGGGACATTTGGTATTGGCTGGAAATGAGGAGATCACTGTGGAACAAAAATGTGGAATAAATATGCAGAAAAAAAGTGTGATTCTTGTTCCAAAGGTATTGGGGACTCTGCAGACAAATGCATACAGGTCACTGTGGAACAAAAATGCAGAATAAAAAGTGGTGGCGACCCCCTAAACAAATGTAAGGGCAAAAGGTCACTGTAGAACAAAAATGTGGAACAAAAAGTGTGGAACAAAAATATGGAACAAAAAAATGTATTACATACACATAGATGACTCACATTTCTGTTCCGCGAGTGACTTGTGTGCATGATACACTACCTGATATTTTATTTCCTATTTTTTACTTGGCCCCATGCGGTGGTGCTTTCAAGTCTGTGAAATGAATTTATCCATCTAACACCTAATCATTCACGATGCCAATTTGTTTAAATTGAGTTTTTCACGATACGCATTTCTGTCAGATTATCTGACAGCTCTACAATTACACAGAACAAACTAAATTTTGTCAAAAATTACCCCCAGTGGGGTTTGAACCCACAACCTCCAGATCATCACTCTAATGCTCCGCCAACTGAGCTAAGTCACTATTTGGTTGTCTGTGTGAATCATGAAGGCCTTTATAAAGTCATGCTCTAATGATTCTAGAAATGAACAAAGTCCAACATGTTAAGTGGTTCATGAAACAAAAAAAACTTACTTCAGAAATCTGCTGCCCAACAGATCCCAGCCAGCTCAGTTAGTAGAGCATTAGAGTGATGATCAGGAGGTCATGGGTTCCAACCCCACTGAGGGCAATTTTTGACGAAATTTATTTTGTTCTGTGTAACTTCAGATCTGTCAGATTATCTGACAGAAATGCGTCAGATTTCCTTATTGTGAAAAACCCGAATGTTTCAGTTACTTCCTTTGTGAAAATGTGTGCATCCGCACTGTTCATAATAAAACTATGAAGTTGAATTTCTTCAACATCATTGCCTCAGAACTATTTATTATTTAGTTTCAAGTTCCAATAATAAGAGTGGCAAGTAATGTAAAAGTTCAATTAGTTTGCTTTGATGAGTCAGGTCAATTTTTCTTTATATTAAATTTCTTTCCCAATACACACTTGTTTTAACAAGTTCAAAGCAACAAATGATATGCTTGTTCACAACCTATGCCAATACTTTTAGTTTTTACAAAGGTCAGGTACATAAAACGGACAACAGTGTAAAATAAACCCTCTACACCCTTTGGATACAGTTGTGACCATATAATTACCTGTATTGTTTCATGAATCACAGGTGGAATAAATTATTTTCTGAAAAAATTGTCTGCAGAGAAGCTTAATTTCCTTTTGCCCTAAGCAGGACAACGAGGACAGAAGTGAAGTACTAGGTGGGATCTCTGCTTAGGCGTATGCATGTGTCTGTGTTAGATTTGTTTCCGCTCACAAATGCACCCTTTTCTCGAAAAGTTTCCAAAAAACGAAATTTATTTCCGACTGAACGCAGGCTGTGTTGACAAGTGTACATGAAAGACATATTTTTACTTGTAATTAAACTCTAATAAAATTAATGTGAAGTTAATTCCACAAAACTCAAGGCATCCGCTTCACTTCCTCCCGAGGGAGGCATTAAATCTGCAGAGCAAATCACATCACAGCACCATGTTGCGCACACAACCCGCTAAACAATATTTAAACTAAAGTAGATTCTATTTTCAAAAATGTGTGAAGCTTAAAAATCAATGGAAAATTTTATTATTTAGGACATTGATAATTTCGTAAATGTTTTTACACCCAGTACACTTGTGAACTCAACTGAGATGGGAAGAAATGATGTAAAAAAATAATTCCTGGGACAAATCCATCACAAGGCTCACTGTGAAAAGTTTCAATAATAGCAGACCGATTTTCTGTTAAATATATATTGGGTGTCAATGTGTCCAGGAGCAAATATCTACTATTATGTATTTTTAGATCTCATATTTCTGACTCGGTTTTTTTTTCAAATATAATATCGATGTGATTGATTTTATCTGAGAAGAGTCATTTTCCGTCAGAAGAAACTGGACCTTTACAAAAATTACAACCAATTGGTATTTGAAGGAAGTGGTCGCTAAACTCCTGAAATAAAATCTAGATCTGTTGCGTAAAATCATTTTTATCCAAAACCGGTTAGATTGTTAGCATCTGCAAATTTTGATGCATACCACCTTGCTGTCATTACGCTGAGAGTGATGAGAATCTACGAAAACCAATAAGTTAGCATGGATATTGCTTTTCCAAGGTTGATTGTTTGATACAGGCAAGCACAACTGCCCAGTAAATTGATTTGCCTAGGATCCAGTGACATGCCAAAGTGTTGTTGACAGATGACTCCGTGCAAGACCCTCAATTTCCTGCATCAATACAATGAGCACACAACATTTCCATTACAGAAAAATGTCATGATTCTCTGTCGTTCTACAAAGATTAAACTTTTAGCGCATTGATTTTCCAAAAATAAAGCTGTCGTTCTTTTGAACGCACGGACATTTTTCTTCTAGTCTGGAAAATGAAATCATCTAATTTTTTCTTTCTTCTAAAAATGTGCTCTGAGAAGAATGAATACAATAATTCACAAGGGTAACAATTATCGTCTCTTGTGAAAAATTAGTATTCTTTGAATCCTTCCATTTGTGGTATGTCTCTGCAGCTGAGTTTCAAACGAAGACGCAGAATTGTTTTGTAAAATGAATTTAAGGCAGTTCTTTTTTACCCTGATGTCAAAGCCATGTGTTCACTGACAAAACGTAAACGCTCAGACCTCACTGAACACTTGCGTAATATCGTCAGCCTGTTTTACCCAATTGAACTGCGATGAATGGCATGGTCAGGGGGCCAACTGCAATGCAATTATTATCAGTTGACCATGAAAACTTTTAGGAAGACTTGATAACACTTTAAATTTCAGAAAACTGTAAATTAGAAAGATGGTAACCTCTTTGAATATTTTAATATGAAATATATTCTTTTTCACATTCGAAAGAGTGTCTAAAGTCTCATGTGAAATTTGAGAAAAATAAGTTTGCCATTCGTGTTTTTCCTATTTTGGTTTGGAAATTAGGTGAATTCATCTAATTAGTTGAATTAGACAAGTGCTTCATGGATAGCATAATTTATTATCTGTGAATAGTAATTTGTTCACACATTATGTATTCAGCTATCTACGGATAGAGTAAATTCATTTTTCACTCTCCATGTAGAGTGCTCATTCATTTTGCACTATTACATTTTAACTATCCATGAAAAAGTGAACTTCTCCATGGGTAGTGTAAATGAAGATTTCACCTATCCATGAATATTCAATTCCAGTATCCATGTGCAATTAGATGAGTTTCATCTAATTCTGCAAGATCCAAAACCAAAATAGGAAAAATACGATTGGATCCTCTAAAGTTGGGAAGTAATTTAAATTCAATTTTTGCGTTTAGCAATCATCCGTCACAAAAGAAACAAACGAACTGGTTGTAACAGTTTCTGTACACACCATTGATTTTATTCAAGTTTAGTACCAAAGTCTTCTACAGTACAACATTCATTATATAAATTATATCATAATTTGATTGATATCTGTTAAATATTATTTCAACCAAGAAAAATAAAAAAAGGCGTACACGCTCTTTTTTGTGCATTACAGAAAGCAAATTGTTTTGATGTATATAAATGCCACAAAACAAAAGTAAAATATCTTTTAAAATTGTATAGCTTTAAACTTGAACCCCAAACTGAGCCAAGCATTCAGATAATATATCAGTGAGGTACTGTATCCTACAGTGAGATTGGTTTGCAGAAGAAAACCCCCATAACATGGACATCCTTGCTTCTTCTTGCCAAGAATTATGGCTTATTCGCACTGCACGGGAATGGAACAAGGAGAGGTACAGGGAACTGGACTAACACAATAGAAAACGATAGATCCTGGTTCCTTTCCCCGTGTGAACATTTCTATACAAATATTAGGACCCATTGCTCATTGACTCCTTCCCTGTACCTGTTCCTGTCCTGTTCCCGTACAGTGTGAATATGATGTTGCATTGTTGACCCAATTGCTGGCATGTATTAAATGACGTCAGATAGCAGTCTGTGTAAACAAATTCCAACCAATGACTGCAACTTAAAGTAGGCCTAATTATAATAAAACTGCCAAAGGCTCATTAATCACTTGGGACAGAATGTTACGAGTCCCCCTAAGTAATCACAAAGCTGACTCTAATGAGCCAGCAATAAACCATTAGCCCACATGAAAAATATTGGGCTCAAGACACATTCTCTGTCCATTCCTAATACGTTTAAGAGGTCTTGATTTCAAAAGAATCCAGTCAAAGTATATCCGGCATGCAGAAACAAGGATTCCCATTGTCAATGTATCTTTGAGAAACTAATTAAAAGTAACATGTACATTTCCTGCAGGTTCATATCAACTTCTGACCTTCCAGACGAGACGAGAACAATTATAATTTCCCTTTTGCAGTTTCATACATGTATTTTATTAAAGCAGTCGAGTTTTTCCGTAATTAACAAAGTTGGCAATGTTTCCATTTATTGTATTGTTATGAGTCACATCCAATTTTATTGAAAACACTATGATAAATGTAAATCTGCAAGAAATTTAATTTAGCAGGTATATATAATAACTTTCAATTTATTTTATTTAAAGATGTACCAAAATGCCAGCACTGCCAATTTTGTGCATGGTGGAATAACTCGAGCGTTGAAAACGACCAGCGACTGCAGAATGTATTTCCACCCGTTCATTTGTACGTTGAAAGTGATCTTCTCTCCTACGCATTGAATTATCGTCCATAATCACCAAAACTCATTCGAGTTTTTCCAAAATGTCCAGCAACGCAAAGTTGACTGATCTGGCAATTACTTCTTTCCGTATTTTCCGCATATTAAATTTGTTATTGTCACTGATAAATTTGGTAGGATATGCTACTCAAACTTGTAATTAATAATATCTATTAAAAGAACTGTCATGTCAAAATATGTATGAGAAAATAAAGCATCAGCTGAAACACAAAAATGCCAGATCTGTCAGATCTGACAACGTTGTATAATTACGAAAAAACCCGATTAGGGTTGTATCGTTGAGTCATCAAATGGTGAAACAAATTTCCAGATCAATCAGGTTTCTGGCAAAACAACATCAATGTTGCGCCAAGTAGTTACATCAATCCCGTTAAAGGAAAATCGATTCCCATCAATTGGTACAGTAGTAAATACAATGACGCAAACTGATTCGAGTTTTTCATAAACTCAACTAATGACAGATCAGTCCGATTACAGCAACATTAAGAGAGGAAATAATGACTCCAAAGATAAAAATACATGATCGCAAGGTTAAAACTTGTCAAATTAAAATCATTATCGAAAGTATTTTAAAAATCAGTGAATGATTATTTTGACAAGTCTGATAGATCTTTCAGATATGTTGATTCACGAAAAACTCAATTTTCATTGTTCATTGTATATCCATGTTATTTACCAAAAGAATAATACTTTGATATGGATAGATTAACCCATTTACAAAGGTAACCGTCTTTAATTTATGAGTTTTTTCGAAACATTCATTATCACTGAGAGTGGATCCGGGGTACAAACTGACGAAGACATGTGGTCGAATTTACATGATGTATTCCATTCCAACTGAAACTAGTTTCTCGTTCAGATGGTTGCAGTAAATGTAACTTTGCTAATGAAATCCTAAATTAGCGGTAACAATAAATGAGAATTTTCGAAATACAGTCCCTGTGGGTATTTAGCCAATTTCGGGGCTTTGACTGGTCTTCCTAATTTTTTGGACTTGAGGTGATTTAATTTTCAAAACATACATCCAATTACATGCTAATGTACATGCCAATTCTATGCGTCTACTCCGACGCTCAGGCGCTCTTAGTAAGATCTAAGAATCGTGCTCGTCAGTAAGGACCCACAGAGTACACCCTGTGCACCAACCACTACACTCCTGTGCTCCACCACTTTCAAATGAACTTTTGTCTTATTTATCTCCGTCAATGTGGTTCCAGTAACAATACGAAAAAGTTAAATCTTTATGCGTAATAAGTGAAAACGGAATAGCATGTTAAGAGCAAACCAGAACCGTCCATGAGAGGTATTTACACGATGAAGTATGGTTTTTAATACATGTAGTTTTCGTCAATGGACTAAATATGGTACATTGATAAATATATTGCTTATATACTAATAGACAGGGCTTAACCAAATTGAAAAAAAATTCCTTTGTTTGTTTGACATAGCATTAAGTGATGAGCTTTTTAAAAATTATTGTTACTTGAAATCTAGTAGAACCTGTTTGAACAAGCCATTGTATTGTAAGACCGCCTGCCCATTGCGACCACATCATTTGTACAATTATTTCATGTACTTATTTATTTTCTAGGTCAGAAACACTTCCATAGGAAGGCCATCTGTCCCCTGTGGCCGTTCTATAACGCATTTTAAAATGGCTTTGTAAACCAGATTCTACCATATATTTCTTTACTAAAAATAGTAAAGGTTATGCGTAATTTTGTTTCTAAATTCGGAGAGGATTGTTGGGTTTCGAGTCATCGCGAACAGTTGGTTGTAATTTAGCAAAACAATAACATTCAAACAGTTTATATCCAGAACCCGTTAAAAACATCTTTGTCTCTTTGAACTAAGTCCATTACTTCATATAAAATGTACAAGAAAAAAATTGTACAATCTTTCGCGTGTATGTACATTAGTTAAATATTTTAGCACTTTTTAACATAAAAAGAGTAAGTGCTGCACAAAAACGATGCCATGGTTACAGTATAAATAGTCATCTGTAGCAATATGCGCAATGAAAAAAACAAAGACAACTTTGTGAAGAATAGACGTCCTTAATTCTGAATGGCGCTTTGATCTTCCGTTTTGTTATGTATTTTCTGTCTTAAAATCCGAAATTTTGTACCTCACAAAAACAATTTAGTAGAAAGAAAAGCCACTTATATTTTAGGGTTCGTTTACACTGAGCATTAGCGATGGCAATTTCCGGAAAGAAGTTTTTGCATCGCTAACGTGAATGCCATCGCTAAGAGGCTAGTGTAAATGGAACCTTGCTGCTCAAAATTTTTATGTGGCGCAGTATCAATGACGTCCAATGATATCTATTTGTATCAGTCATGCAATTAGATATATAATTTAGACCATTACACCAAGAAAAAACTACCTGGTGGTCTTTTTGTATTGACAGCCTAAATGAAAGGAAGAAATCAGACAAAATATTTATGGGGCAAAAATGGTGCACAGATTTATACAGTAATCTATCACAGATTATCCACCAGTTTATCATGGTGATCAACGAGAAAAAAAAGAGATTGAATAAATTCGGGAGTAAAAATGTAAAATCGATGAAAATAAAAAGAATGATTATGATCTATCTTGACAAAATGAACCTTTAAAATTTGTAGTTTTGAATGCGTAGAACCGCAATGCCAAAATTTAACTTTTGGTTTTTGTTGGTTTGATGATAATTCAAACCCATAACTTTATGATCAAAATATATTTGATCTATTAAGGTTAAAATTAATTAATCAATGAATACAACATGAAAACGTGAATGCAGGTGTATGCACATGTAACTTCTATGTGTCCTTTTGTTGGATATATGTATGTATAATCGACAATTATACATTGGTTTAAACAAGAGCTGAAGGGTCCACTCTGAAGATGTTGATCAAAAAGCAAAACACAACGAATCTTGATAAAAATCTGGCCAAATTAGCAGTAAAAGTGAAAGACTACTTGCAAGGAAAATGCTTGCAAAAAGCCGGGCTGCAACTGAGCTACCGAATATTCTAGTTTTTTCAAAAAGGGGAGGTTTTAATCTAATTGGATGAATTAGACGAATTGGACAGATGCAGTGGTGCATGAAATAGGTGCTTTTTAAAGTTCCCCACAAG
>JBCAUG010666335.1:0-13772 GCA_038406175.1 Haplosyllis leylae | reverse complement strand
GTCCCCCCCCCTCCCCACAGGACCTGGAAAGGACCTGAGGCTGAGGTCCCTCCCCCCCCCTCCCCTGTTGACAGACACACACCTGTGAAAACAGTACCTTCCCGTCGTACTACCTTCGCGGGCGATAAAATTGGCATGAACTTGGATGGTCATTCCGTTTCAGTACCATGTAAAATTAGGTAGGCCGGGGTAAAATGAGGTGGCCATGGGCCAACAGTCCAATGCTAACAGCATCCATGAAACTTTAGGAAGCCCATTCCTTACAGGCTTACTGAACCGCGAACATTCAGTTCCATTGATATCTATTGTCAGTGTTCAGTGTAAGTAAGTCACAGTGTTTTCAATTAAACAAATATAGATATTTTAGTACTTTGCAGATTGGCGTAAAGAACTTGGTACTTTTCATTCAGTCTGTTTTACCAGGATTTTCCCGCCCAGGCAGAAGATGGTAATGAAACATCAAACTTGTAATTATATTCAAATCTTGTTATATTTTCCAGGGTGCCAGAATAAGCAAAGACACTATTTTTGACGTTCAGAAAGCCTGTATGGTCTGGATACATCCAAACTTGCCATGGTGTCAACTTTATCCAAGAATGGTGGCAGATAGTAATGTAGGGTACGCGCACTTGATAATATCGCTACACTATGATTTCAAAGTAATAAGCATGACCAAGTGTGTAGATTATATTAAAATTAAGTTAATTTAATTCCATTTACAACCTAAGGTCTTGTTCACGCTTAACAAAATACAACCCAAGTAAGACAGCCTCCCGTTAACATTATATGGCAATAACAACCATGGGCCCCCGTCCTTATCCAGACTTGCTGACCATGCTGAGCCAGACCTAACCGGTGGGGGGGGGGGGTCAACAGTACTTGATCTGGGGTGTGAGTAGGTCAACAGTTCAAGGTCCCGCGGGAGGGGTGGATAAACAGGTCTTCGTCGGGAGAAAGGGCAGGTCAATAGTTCTTTGTCTGTGTGTGTGGGGCGGGTCTTAATATCGGCGTGTTCTTCGTTACGTGTGAACAATCTTTTAAGATTATTTTTACTACCCATATTCCACTCTCAACACCTTGTAGTGATTAGTATTATTTGTAATTTTGCAGGAAGCCATGTTCGCTTTTTTCAACAGCTGAAGTGCAAAAAGTTTTAATGAGCGATTGGTTGGTAATCTCTTGTTTACTTTTCTTTTTAAACCAGGAAATTGTTTCCTGATATCGTGTGACCAATTTGATACTGTACTAACTGTTAAAAGGGACCAAGAGGGTATTTGTCGGCATTTCACTGTATCTTTCTGTTTTTCAGGGCAGAAAGTCTAACTTCGGCTTACAACATGGTACGTAACGCGCTGTGCCCCTATTTTTATCTGTGCACTCACCAATTTAACGTCTTATGGCGTGCTGCTAACATTGCTGGAAAACCCCAGGTCCACGCATTTTTATCACCCACTTCACGAGGCTTGAGACAAGCTCTTGCAAACGAAGGTATGATCAGTGATCGTTTTTGTATTCACTTTTAGAACGTCTTTCTTCAAAGAAGAACTTATTTGAACGTTTACGTTATTATTTCTGAAACCTTGCTTGCATTATGTCAGCTAACTGCAAAAAATCGTTCACAAAACATTTGAAATGAGTTCTTTGTAAAATTTTGCCTCGAATATGCGCGAAGGGATGTGTAGCAATCCAAAAATTTTGAATCTCGAATATTTTTGTCTTATTTTCAAAAGGAATAGAATTTAGCATGCCACTTGACAAGAGAAAACGGAAAAGTCAAGATGGGGTTGGTGATGATGAAGATACTAAACAGGCAAATTCCAAAGCAAGTAGCCATGACAGAGACACGGTTAGGTAGGTACAGTTTGCTTTTATTCAGCGCAAAAGAGTGTGCAGGAAAATTTCTACTTTGAGGCCATCAAGTTTTAAGAAAAATGGTCGTAAAAGGTGGATGGTTTGCCAAAAGAGATAAAAGCTTTTAGCCCTGATGCTGTGGAAGAGAAAGGGGCTAAAAAATTCAAGGTTTTAGTCAGTGTGATCAAACAACACCCGATATGCAAGGGAATCTACAGTGAGGACCAGAAAACAATGTAGTTGTGTTCCTCGAATCCCGGCTTCCTACCTCTGCTAAATGCATGTAGGGAACGCGACTGGCTGCCATGCTGGCCATCAAGAGGTCGGCATGTGTCGCACCAGAGGTGAATCTGAGGAATCTATTGCACATAGGTAAAAAAGCATGCAAGCAAGGGATCCACCCTGGCTTTGAAACCCAGGGCAGATGTCACCAGAAGTCCAAACAGGGGTATCAGTGGCCTCAAAACAATTGTTTAAAGAAATGTAGTTGTGTTCCTCCTTGTTTGTAGCGTTGGAATGTCACGAGTAAATGAAGCTATAGAAGATGATGATGAAGATGAAGACCTGACCCACACAGATGAAGGGGCATCGTCATGGTTACAAAGTATCGGTCTCAACTCTAAAGAATACAAAAGTCTGGACCCGAGCAAAGTAAAGCTGTATCCTTTCAGTCATTTTGTCCTTTAGATAGTTTATTACGGTTCTCGTAATTACACTGCTACTCACAATTTTTGTCTGAGGTGTGGAAATTGGTTCAAATACGCTACTTTCTGATAATGTTCTATTTCTTTAAATGTTGAAGCTTGAAAATTGTAAAGAATGGTAATGAAACTTGAATGAAACGTGAAAGGTTGTCCTTAATTAACTGCACGCGCAGTGCTCGAGAAGGGTACCAGGTGATAGATCAGCGTCCTGAATCATGCATTATGGTAGAAGGACCCGACACGCATGCGCTACTCAACTACTTGCTAAACTGTCGTTCCTGTTTCGCGACAACCGGTTCTCAGTGTGGATTACCACCTACCGTGCTGGCACCGGTAGCATTCAAAGGAGCCACTCTAAAACAACTGAAGGTAGCTCGACTTAATTTACTTTATCCATGGTTGAAAGGAATCCTTTGAAATGTGCTAGTTAAATGTGTTGTAATAATTAAATATTCAATTCTTGATCTGCACTTAATTCTGCATCATTTAGTAGCGATACCGCCCCCTTCCCGTCATGTAAAAAGAAGAAAAGGTGACCACCTTTGGCGACATCGGAGATTTTGTTTGTTGGTCTCACCTACCCAATTTACTGAATGCACTGCGAACTTGCACCGCATTGATATCTTTCCATTTCAGGTTAAAAGTGGTCAAATTCACCAGGGGCGTGGTCAGGTGGAGCAAGGCTACAGCTTAGAAGTAGCGGGTCCTATATTACCGCACACTAAACTGCGGTTGATGAACCTGTTTTCCTGCACACATAAACAATTCACCGCGTCATTCAGTATTCACATTCCGTCAGCACCTTTTAACGCGACGACGGTTGACTGCACAGAACAATCACACGATTCAATAAACGAAGAAGTCTGTGATGAATCGGAACAATTAAAACGCCCGTTTAACCTTGACAAAACTGTCATTAAGGAAATAAAATATAAAGATGCGAAATTCACCTGGACAACGTGACAGATCAATTTTTTGAAGTTTCTAATATTCAATTGGAATACCAAACAATTTTAAAATGTCGTTGTTTCAGGGTAATTAAAATTAATGTTTAACGAGCTCTTAACAACCAATCGAGGTTTAAAAAGGGATTAAAAAATTTTCAGCAAAAAATAAAGTTGCATGCATTGGGAATCGAACTCTCAATTCACAATCACTGGTTTATAAATTTAGAGCACCCTCCCTACTGTACTAACTCAGCTTGTTAGTTAAAAGATCTTTAAACTGAATTTTGTTTCATGCGCCACTGGACTTTGATCATTCATAAGCTTTTTAAGGACTGTAGTCTCAGACCTACAATAACAAATTAGAACAGTAGGCACGACATTAGGCTCTTGAACCAGTGATTGCGAGTTTGATTCCCACTTATGGTAACTTTTATTTTTCCTGAAAAAAATATTAAAAAACCCATGTATACAAAGCTGCCAGATGTCTATTTCCGAAAAAACCCAGAATGCTTTTCTCATTAAATCATGATTCATTGCCAAGCGTAACATTTGTTCAAAATTTGTCTCATTGCTTGTTTTCCTTACTTGGGAAAAATTCCATGTATGCTGCATCCATTTTACGCAATTAGAAAATGAAAACTAATCTTATTTATAAATAAACATTTATTTCGTAATAAACAATTGTGTACATTATTTGATTCCTAATGTCAGAGCTGACATCACGCACATGTTGAAGCGCATCAACTCTTGATTTTGAAACTTTACTAAGTGAGGGTAATTGATCTGCTTATAAACATCACCTGTTCGCAAACAACCTTGTGCATGTAAAACCTGTAATATACGACCCTATTTCCTGTCACTTTGTACAATACGAAGGTAATTATACTGTCCATAAAAAGTAAATATCAAAACAGAATTTACTCAAATTACATGCAAATTCACATTCGCAGATTGAAAGAAGACTGGATTTACAAAATACGAAAGAGGAAGCGGGAGTTGAATTTTAAAACCGAGTAAAGTAGCTTAGTCTCGACGACGCCCAATGGTATGATCTCACTGCTGACGTCACTTTATATTGCATTACACTGGGATCAATTTAAAAGTAACGAGACTGGGAAAAGTTGAATGTACAATTAAAACTACGTTTAAGTCACCATCAATCACTTGTATGAGAGTTAATTCCAGAGGTGAACAATCATAATGCACCCCTGTCCTGTCCAGTTACCATGGAAACTTAATTCACTTCATTTAAAAACAGATATGACGCATCATTGTATTGTCAGCATATAGACACATTTCTGTGATAAATATGTATGGAGTTCTGCAGTTTACAATTTAGTGTCATATTTTTATCACCATTCAAATAGCCACTTTACTTTTACACGATTTTTCCGCTGCTGTCATTCAGTCATAATTTCGACAGTTTTCCACTTAATTTTATGGGTGTCTGTTTTGAACCCAGAATTACCATTGACATATTAAAGTCAATCTCTAAAGCCTTGTTCACACATAATGACAACGAATTAATTCTAATTCGGCTCGATAAAAGCTTTACGTTGTGCCAATGGATTGGACCGAAATTCGGGCTAAATGGGTTCCAGACCCATTCTGCCCGTCAAAGTCACCGTCATCATTGACACAAGATTAAAACTTTATCGGGCAGAATTTGAAATTGATCGGTGTCGGTATATGTGAATAAGCCATAACAACTAGCACTGACTTGCTTTCTGTATTTTGATTGGCATCCATCAAAAAAAAAGAAGTTAACATTTGACATTTGACTTTACCCTATTAATAAAATGACTTTTCGTGCGATTACAATTTAATATTGTGACACAAGATCCCCTCGTGGGATCAGCCCCAGGTTCTGTAAGCACACGGCGGCGGCCTGCATCTTGGCTGATTTCTTTGTTGATGCGCCAACTGACGGTTGATATTCTATTCCATTTACTTTAACCTGTCGAATATAAAATTCTTCATAGTTTAAAAAGGCAGTCTGGAAAATGGGACGTCCAGTTGAAGCCCAACTATCATTAACTTACTGTGACTAGTTAAACCCTTTTTATCCTGTCAGCTCATGGCTTGTTTTTGTTGTTTTAACTGTTCGTCTTCAACTTACTTTGAAGAGGAAGTTCTTCTTGTGATCCGGTCCGGTCTCATTGATGACAGTGAAGTGTGGCGCCCCCCAGCGGCGCTTGTTACACAGTTCTACCAGCGCCGACACCGGATGTTTGCCTGCAAAGCAAAACGAATTAATTAATAATTAAACACAATAGATACATAGTAGAGATATGCATCTCTTTGTACGGTAGCTCGTACAAATGGAATTGAGCTTATTGCTTCATTCACACTGACCGTGAACGATACAGGGAAGGCTACAATGATTTCATAGAATTGGTGATGTAATGGTTGGAAAATTATTGTCTGCTGTCTATTGTATAATTCTCAACCTCGGTCAATGTGAATGAGCCATAAATGACTTGTCACTCACCTGATAAATCCTTCTGTACAGGAATGAATGGTCCTTGACCTTTCTTCTTCACGTGTTCTTCTTGTGCCAATAAACCTGAAACAATAAAATGTTAATTGTTGGAAAACTGATGAAACAAGATTGTTATCGTTTTCGTTGGGTTATGACTCACAATGTAAAAATGTCCATCTTTTGTTGACGCCGATGAAGAGGCAATAATTACCCACAATTCCCTGCCATCAACACTTGCGTCGAAACTAAGATCTAAAAGGAAAAGCACCATGTTCTTCTCCAGTTAACTACTCAATATATCATAACAAGTAAACCGTTACCTCGACGATCTGTTTTAAAATCCAACATCAGAGGCTCTTTTTGTCCTTCCTTGTTTTTTCCAAGTCCCTCTCCCGCCTTCCAACCCATCCTCTGCAGCAGCATCATTCCAATTCCTTCCTTAACGGGCTGCGCACTGGTAAATGTGTCCTGAGAAGACAAACATAAGCACGGGCTATAGAAAATATAGGACTGTCGTTTGTGAATTTTCATTCCTCTAAAAGAAAACAATGTAACCACAGTACTGTAATGCAAAACGCGAAAAACTAGGTTACAAAGTTTTGTTTCGGAGGATTTCAGTTAACTTGTCGTGTTTTTGTCACCATGCACCCCACCTGTACGTAAAACTGAAAATGCAACAATTTGACTGGTATTGTACATATTGGTGTAACATTAATAAGTCAGAAAATCATGTGCACTACTTACAGCAGCGCTTGAATGGACGTGATGGTTTAAGATAAATACGCTTTACTTTATTATTACTAAACTACTACTAATTTAAAACTTCTGAAGCATACAACGAAGAGAAACCGCATCAATTGCGTTTGACAACATTGATATATGTTCGAGATCAACGTTTTCTTGATGTGTTGGAATATGTGGAAGTAACGTATGTTGGAATTTAATGTGTTTTGATGTACTTGGACCTAGTGTATGATGTAACTAGACATATAATTTGACCTAGTGTTATTGCAAAGTATAATCTTGCATGTGCTCAAATAATTTCCACAAACATCACAACGAAAAGTTTAGGATTTCAGCATTCAGGTATCATCTGACTTCTTCCATTATTTCTGAAAATATAACTCACTCGGTCCAGTCATACACCTTACTTCAGGTGGTGAGCCATACACAGTAACTCTCTCAATTCAAATGCCACATAAACATAAAGAATTCCACCAAAACCCCCACTGCTTGTGTCCCTTCCTCCTTTGCCATTTTCGAACCAGCACCGATTACACAGCTGATCTTAAGGTCTTAACTGCAAGTCCATTTGATTGGTCATGCACCACCTGAATAGGCATATAACAGACCACTTACCATCTCCCCGAGGCATGTTACGTCATTTCCTGTCACGTGATTGTGACGTGTCATGGTGCCCAAGCTAAACTTCCGCAGCATATTTCATGTTGGATAATGAGCAAACAACCTGTAAAAAGCCTTTCCTTTAATCCAACTGCCTTACATGAGACTGAGGTGAGATAATTTAGCGTTCAAAACGGCAGAAAATAAGGTAGAACGCTAAAATTATTGAAACCAGCAGTTAGATTAAAAGTGTCTGCGTCGTTGAAAGCATTTCAAAGGTTGTTTGCTTCAAAGAAATGTGACCACTACGCATTCAAAGGATAAGGCATACGCGTCAATTATAGTGCCTCATATGGGCATTATAAAAAAACATGGCATTCTGCTGCATTTTTGCTGTGGTCACAATTCTTCGCTGAGGAGGCATTCTTCAAACTTCCTCGTTGCGGAAATTTTTGTATGCCCCGGTAGAACATGTGCACCCCATTGTCTAACACGGTGACAGAAATCACCGTGACAACAGAGGACACATATTGGGTATTCATTCCTCCAATTGTGGCCACCATGTCTGTTGTTCAATGACAGTTGCCGTTTCCATGGTCATCACATGCGTTCTTCTGCAGGCAGGCCAGCTAAACCTGAAATGCTGTGCAATCAAGTGACTGCCAGAATTGCTTCGGCAGTTCAGGCAGCAAAGTGATTGCTTTACAAGTCATATCAAACAAAAGAAAGCAGGGCCTCTCATGGGAAATCATTTTAGGATCTGTCGTGAAAAGTTGCAATAAATATAGGTCACTAAAACTATCGCCCTTCTTTCACAGTACGAAATACCTGTCATCCAATTTATAGTACGTCACCTCCTAAAATTAGCAGGGGAAATAGTTGACGTCACAGTTTTTGAAGATTCTACTTTACATCACAATAAAATACACAGCAACTTAAATGTAACTTTAACAATCATTCGTTTAGGTCATATTCACTAACATTATTCAATCACATAAATTTTATTAGATAGAAAGTTATTTTTAGTAAATTGGATGACAAGTGTTTCGTGTAAATCAAAAATAGATCTACCCTATACGATATGAGATTCCTACCTTCTTGACCCACGCTTGCTTCTTGGGGTCGGTGGTTCCTGCTAGCTCTGCCTGTGAGAGAACCTGGACTCCAGTACTTCCGGTGAACTGTCCCGGTAAATTCTTTGACTCCGCCCACATTTTCATCTAAAATGCCACATTGAAGATTATTTTGATTGAATAACAACGAGTTGCTGATCTGCTAAATCAGAAAACTGATGCTATGAACACATAGTACAGGAAACCATCGGATGGTGTCGTCCAGATAAATTACGATCAGTCTACAAGGTGATGCCTTCCCTTTAACGCCAGAGAATTTGGGAACATTTCCAATCAAGGACAATTTATTTTGCTCATATTTTTATTTTGATAGACTAGTTCAAATGTCGTCAGAGTAGTTAATTTTCAGGTGAACTAGTCGGTTCGGACCAGTTAATAGTTTTCTTGACATTTAAGAATTCTTGTGGTCAGTCGAGACCCTTTTGTACTGCATGACATGTTAAGGCCCGTTTACACCAAGCGTCAGTGTCAACGCAGAGTCAACGATGCGATGACGCTTGCAACACAACTCTCATTGAAATTAATGTAAACAAAAACAGTCGCTCGAGAATGGGGTTGCAACCCATTTTGCAGCGACTCTATTGTGGTCAATGAGAGGTATGTCGCAAGCGTCATCATAGTGTTGGCTCTGCCTTGACGCTGACGCTTGGTGTAAACGGGGCCTTAACGCACCTGTTGTTGAGCTTTGTACATTTCACTGATGGCCTGGCTGTCGTTCGGGTTGTCCTGGAGTTTCCTCATCGCGCTGAGTCTTTCAGACACCACCTGTCCGATATTCACATTCTGGAAAAGAAATTGAAAGATGTTGACATTCTTGTTGTAGACTAGAACTTGCTGCAGCTACTCTTCATATGAGAGGTATTATGAGTCATTAGAGCACCCCCACCCCCCCCCCCCCCGGGCAGGTAGGTGACCTGCCCTGCCCTGTCAACCTGCCCCCAAACCCCCGGAAGGATCAGGCAGGAAGGACCAGTGGAAGGAACAGTGAGGAAGGAGTACCCCTCCTCCCACCTAGGACTGGTCTAGTATGATAAGCAAGTCTATGATGACTAGCAAGAAAAAACGAGGAATAGGGACGGTGGTCGCGGTCGATATTGCCTCGTAATGTTAACGGGAGGCTGTCTTGTTCCTCTTCGACATGATGTCCACATCTGCTTCATATAAAATACTAAAAGATCGACACTCTGATTTCCAACATTACCTGCTACTGTTTGATCTAATTGAATGATAATGAGTTGTCGCTTGGGATTCAATTAGACTGCAGAAGCCTTTGTCACACTTAATCACTTACCACATTAGACATCTCAGGAAAGACTTTCTGGTCCTCGGATACTTTCTCTACTGGAGCGGCCGGGGTGGAAACCGCGGTAGTGGTTGTTGGCGCTGCGGTCACAACCGAGGCCGAGGCCGAGGCACCAGGTGTAGCAGCAACGACCGGTCCCGCGGTGGGCTTTTCCACCGGCACCCATTCACTTTCTTTGGCGTGATGTTGAGATCCGCTGGAAACCGGAAACTGGAGGCGTAATGAGGAGGCCTGTGCCATCTTGTCTGCCGGAGTTAAGACTGGCAATTGACGGGCATTCTGGGGAAAAAAACACCAAAACCTTAGGCATGTTAGTTTATTAAACAGATTAAAAGGTAAAGCAAATTTCTTCGGTTGAAAATCGAGTACTAAACATACCCTGATGTTCATGACTATCTCCGACTTTTCTGTCACTTTGAAGGGATGGTGAATGAAGGGGGCATCCTCGTCATCCGATCCGCGGATCAAGTCCTCCAGGTCACTGTCCGATTCATGACCGTCAACCATCCGTCGCTCAGTTTTCTCCTGAATCTTCTTGCAAAAGTCTTGAGAAACAAGGTAATAACTAACGGTAAGGAAAAGGTCGTTGCTGTTTACTTTGCCAACAGTTATGGACGAATCTTATTCCCCAGAAGGTAGTAAGAGTTACGCACAACATTAAAATCTCCTTAACAGGGTGTTCTAAAATTCCACATGTCCAAAGAAATTTTTCTGAGCTGAACGCCGAATACTTGCCAGTGAGCTCGTCAATTGACTTCCCTCCCGCTTTTATTGCTGCTATTTCATCGGGTTTTAGGTTCAGATCTGGACCTCTTCCTGCCTTCGCATTACGGTAAGCATTGGCTCTGAAAGTAAAAATATTGATACTCCACGTGAGAAATAGGAAACGCATGCAAAATATGAATTACATATAAAATGTATGTTTCTTGAATATATTAAAAATATGAAAACCTACATGGCTATTTCCCTGAGTTTGGTCTTGTCTATTTTCAGACGCAGATCTTCTGAGGGTGATTTTGAGCGCGACCTGCGTCTGTGACGCTCCAGGAAGTAGGGTGGCCGGAAGTCCCGGCGCATCCTGTGAAACTCAGGTGAACGCGACCTGTAGGGGAACAACAGAACATCTAACTTACATTAATTAGGAACCTGGCCGTCACTTATGGGCACTTCTAAAAACAAAATCAACAATTGGAAATGACTGAAAATATTTAAGACACTCGAGAAATTTCGAAATATTTAAAGCACAACATTCTCCAAGTATCAGGTAACAAATCCACTCACCTTGGTCTGAAGGTTCTATCGAAACCCCTGTCGTAGTAGCGTCCCAAGAATCGTTCACGTGACCGACTGCGCTCCCTATCACGTGGCCACATCCGTTCCCGTGATCTAGACCTGCGCATCCGGCGGGAATCCCTGTCACGATCACGGTCACGAGATCGAGATCTCTCTTTCCACACACCCCGCTTCTTATCAAAAGAAGGTGATCGTGACCTAGATCTGGAGGAATGTTTGCGTTTCCTTGGAGTTCTGGATCTGCATGAAAGTTATATCAAGCGAGTAAATTTTTTTTGTTTAAAGTTTGTACATCCAATATTGTAAGAGGCATAGAATAAATATTGAAATGAAACTATTCCACTATAACTGGCTCGTCTATGTATCATTTACCTCCAACCAAACTTTCATTTCTATTTTTCACCAGTGTATTCATTCAGTAGGTGATTCTTAAATGTGTTGAACGAATTCACCGACAATTTTATTTTCATTTAATTTTTTTCCTTTTTTTCTTTTTCATCTTGTGAGGTATTTTTTGTTCACAGTTTTAAACAGCTGTACACTAACTCCCCCTTGTGTTCATCGCAGTTCCTATCTGAGTTTACTTCGTGTCACTGCTCTTCGTAGTGCAAGTTTAATCCCTTCCAACGGTCCCACTATTTTCCGATTTATAAACATGTCCAATGCAAAGCAAAGCATCATAATGTACACAATAACTCCTAGTGCAATGGAAAGAGCTACTGGTAAATTAAAACCCATGGTGATGAGTAGAAAAACAATAACTTGACTGTTTGTAGTATCCTGACAGTGCGCTGTTGGTTACGGGAAGCCTGTCTACTTAACGTTGAGATTTACATAAAAGAATTAAAATGGACCATTTAGGCTCAAAGCCACACCATGAATATTCTTTCTATCACCAGAAAATTTCCTCCACAATAAAATGCGTAGATTTTTTAAATAAATTCCTGTTTAATATTCACAATCCTTCAAATGGCCGTCGAAATAGGTGCGATTCCCTTCGTAAACAGCCCTGATGAGCTCTTCCAACACATTGGGTAGTTCTTCACGCAAAGCTGCTCGGAGTTGTGAAATGAAATTCCAAACCGTTTGGTATTTAAACAAGGGGCAACGTAAACAACAAAAGAATCGCAATGACGCACACAGGTAAACAAGAAGCAGCTGTCTGCACGTAAACAATGTTCTTTGCCAGGTAAGAAAATCTCTGGCACTCTGCGAATCTTACACTGTCAGGTGTTAGTATTGTTTGATGCGTACATTGATAAGTAGATGATACATGTTCCCCACATCGTACACACATACTTCTCATATTATGGCTCTGCACAAAAATTCTATCTACGTGCAAGCTCAGCACAACCCAGTCTGAAATTAAGGACAACCGACTAACAACTTTACTATTCGTCGCAGTTCGTCTTCCTTCTGTGTCTCGTTTGTCAACTACTTTTCTGCGTTTTAACTCAAGTCAAATGAAAAATTTTCCATTACCATGTCATAATGAATTATTTCACGGTTCTTTCTTCTATCAATTATACACTGTTGGGGCTGAATTTTTTGCTCTATCCTTTCACAATTTTTAAGGATTTTTTGTGAGACCCCTAATGCCATCGGGTGACGTCAGCCCTCGGTTTCAAGGTCAGGGTGGGTTTTTTCACCTGCGTGTTTTCTTTTCTTCAGCACAAGTATACAAATAATATGAGGCCCGGTGTAAAAATGGACCTTCTTTGAATGTACACTTATTCCCATGTTGTTTCTTTTTAAACACGCCAATTGCAACATCTTTGGACAACGAAAATGTGCATATCAGTCAAAAGCTTCTATGTTTTTGACATATTCGCGACCCACTTGACATTTGTTTGGAATACCTAAACTCTTTGACGCATTAGTGTTGTGTCTTTGGCAAATACAACACAAGGATCATTCAGTCCAGAAAAATTCAGGAATAAAGGTAAACCAAAAGAATTTTATATTACGTTTATTTTATGTTTATGTTTTATGATAGGTCTGCACTGTAAACTGATGGTGTGAATTCTACATTTTTCACAGTTTTTTTTTGGATCTGAAGCATTTACTACCATCCGTGTTTTATTGCACAATATGTAAAACACAAACCTGCTGTGCGTCCTCTTCCTTTTTGACTTCTCTTTATCTTTCTCCTTATGTTTCTTCTTTTTCTTGTGTTTGTGTTTCTTCTTGTCTTTTTTCTTGTGTCCAGTTTCTGCATCAGACGACGATAGTTCCCCATCTGTGGCATCGTTCTCTCCAACAGAAGACCCTGACGATGACATCCCATCATCCTTGGCGTCATTATCCTCCTTTGCTTCCTCTCCTTCTGAACCTGAAAGCTCGCCTGAAGTTAAAAAAAAGCAATATTTGACTACAAACTGGGAACAATGAGTGCGAGTCCTTCAGTATGACGAAATCTTTCTTTTCCTGTCAATGTTAAAACACGAATAATATCCCGCCACAAGAAATACATTTCCCTACAAACTCTAGTAGGAGAATTCCAAGTACACACCGGCACCTATCGACCCAACGTTATACTATGAGCGCTATGAGTACCAATGAACAACATGCAGACGGCCGTCATTTCATGAACAAACTTAACTAACCTTCTTCTAGAAGTGCCTGCTTCTTGGTATCAAACTTTAACCCTGATTGGATGAGAGCTGCACTCGTTTCTGATATTTTTCTGGAACCAAGTTTGATCTTCATGGCAGG
>JBCAUG010666224.1:0-13772 GCA_038406175.1 Haplosyllis leylae | reverse complement strand
TAGATGACTTTCTAACTTTTGATGCTGAGTCTAAATCTGCAAAAATCCAAAATTTCCTCATCTGGTGGGGGTGGGGGGGGTGGGGGTGAGATGGGGTTGGATGATGAGTCTTAATCGGCAAAAATCCAAAATTCCCTATCTCCATTGGGGGAGGTGGGGGGGGGGGGGTTAGATGACTTTCTATTACCTATTGCCTTTCTTCGCCTATTTCTGGGTGGAGGGGGAGAGGGTGTGGTGTCTTTGTGAGACATCTGGTGAGAATTTGGGGTGAACTAAAATGTTGACAAGAATTATTTCCACTCGCTCAGATCGACTGCATCACAGATAGTCTCCTGCGGAGACTAATTAAACGCAGTACTTGCCAGTGCAACATAGAAAAGCACAAGGTTCAATAACATATCCTAACATGAAGTTGAATTTTGAGCTTAAATATGTCCTTGGAAAGGTTTAGAAATTCTGGAAGCCCAACAAATGCCAGACAGTCAGGTGCTGTAGGGTTTCACCTTAATGTAAGGTAGACATTGAAAAGTACTGTGGCAACTACTGTTGCTACTGTTTTATATCAGGTAAATTCAGCTCCTAAGCGAATTTCAAAAGGAAGGAAACAAAAGAAATTGTTATTAATATATCAGACTACGGGTTGTCGTCTTGTTGTATTGAAAGGGTTAAAATATTAAGAAAAAAACACTGCAAAAAAATGAAACAAACTACGGAAGTTGACATTAAATATAAGGTTATTTTTTACGTCAGGGAGATGGAACGCGGTTGATTGCACAACAATAAAAATGAATGCAAATTAACTTGAAATACACAACAAATTCAACAGAATTATTAGAATATTATTGTTATCTTTTCCACCAAAGTCGTGACAACTACAACATTTCAACTTACTTCAGTCGTCTGCCGATTGGACAGGGAAATTAGAAAAGAAGATATTTTGTAATTAAATTGAGGGATTGCATGCAAGATTCATTTGAACTTTATTTGAAATTTAAAATTTTATTTGTTTTACATTATACTATTTCATTGTACATACTGCTTATTTTAATGCTCCCTAAAATATCTTCCAAAAGTATAACTGAACTTGGTTTACATGCACTCCCGCAATAAGTATTCTGAGAAACTACCTGTGTCTACTTGAACATAGGAAAAATGAAGAACTTTAGTAGCAAAGATTTTAGAAAAAATGAACAATTCATTTTTAGTCGCGCATGCTCTAGCAAAGCGACTTCTCACCGTGGTGTTTGCTTGCTTGCTTGTTTGTTTGTTTGTGGACAGATTACTTCACCCAAGAAATTAACACCAGCTGGCTCTGTCCTGGGCTTCAAGATACTTTTCACTCTTAATGATACCTTTCAGGAAGTGCTTAAAGATACCTTTTGCAAGAAATTGACACCAGGTGGCTCTGTCCTGGGCTCAAAGATTCTTCACAGACTCTTCAGTCTTAATGATACCTCACAGGAAGTGATTAAAGACACTCTTCAGTTATATTGATACTTGACAGGAAGTGCTTAAATTTTTGGATGTTGTAGACGATTTGCGATATTTTTACAACGTCATTGAGAGATCTTCCTCCCCCACAAACAATTTTAGATTTCAGCATTTTGGTATGTCATAGATTTTCTAATAATAATTCAGAATTCGGTATTCATTTCCTAAAATAGCAGACAATCAACAAATAATCACCCACACTGTCAGGGGGATCAGTTCGGTGCATTGTACATCAACCAAAATTGATTGCAGATGAACTTCAATCAGCTATAAGTAGACTACATATATATTACATTGTTATCTGTTGAGCTTTTCTGAAAGTATTTCCCACATAGTTGTCCTCCTTTGATTCAATTTCAATTTTCAGTCAATCGGACACAGCTTCCTTGAAACTTTGAACAACTGTATATTTTTCGAAATGTGAAGATGTAACTTAATTTTACCTTCAGTTAACTTTTTTGGAACTATTAAAATTATAATTGACTTGTCGTTAGAAATAGCTCAGTGCATGTCTTGTACATTGCAAATATTGAATGAACAAAATATGTTCAAAAGATTACATAACTGTTTTTCTTTTGTTCATTCTTCTAAGCTGTTCAGGGAAAATTATTTGCTTTTGTGTGCTGTAACGACGTTTCGGAAAAAATTGTAATTGGTTCTTGTGACACATTTCAGTTATAGGTATCCACATAAATATAAAAATAGGAATGCGTTTCTCTATCCAGAAGATTGGCAAATGGCTAAATGGGAACTGCACGTAAAAACAATTGTAGGTAGTTGACAAGTGAGGCTAATGCCGACTGGAAATCTGTAGAAATCACACGTATGAAATACGGGCTACAACTAGTTCAATTTATGTATTCAACTTATCAGACTATTTCACTGCTTCCGTCCCGAAGTATAATTTTTGATGTGCATCGCAACTGCGAATTTCCCATCATAGACTTCAAATACACTGGAAATGATAAGAAAGTCCTCCTGTGTGACCGCAAGATGCGTACCATCCGCTGGGGATGGGGGGGGGGGTAGGCTTTGTCTTGTCTGGGGGTACCCCTGTCCCGTTTGCAGGGGGTACCCGTGACCTGTCTAGGTGTACCCCTGACGTATCTGGGATACCCGTGTCCTGTCCAGGGGATACCCCTGACCTACCCAGAGACACCCCCAGGCTACAGGTCTGACTGGGGTACCTCCTGCATACAGGCCTGACGGGGGGGGTAACCATCCACCCCCGGAAAGGACCAGGGACCAGAGGCCAAGGGTACTTCCTGGAAAAGACCAGGGAGCAGAGACCTGTGAACAGACACACACCTGTACATCGTACGCGGGCGGTAATAAAAATGAATTCACGAAGGCACATATATCGTCTAATATCAGTTCATACATTTTGTATTTGCCCTCTGGTTAATGCACAAAGTCTTTTTCAAAAGTTAGCATAAACTTTCATCAACTTCAAGCAGAATTGACATATATATTCCTTCTGTAAATTGTTAGTTTCCAAGAAGCTATGTCCTATTGACAGAAAACTGAAGTTGGGCCAACGATATTACCATACTTTCAGAATAATTGCAATTGTAAGAAATATATGATTTACTTATTTGTATTTTACATACATAAATAATTACAAGAAATTACAAACCCAGGAAAATACAATTTAGAGGCTTTGACCAAGACAATTACAGGGGCTGACTTATCGATTCCTCTAACAGCTCTGTTTCAATAGCGGAGTTTGTTTCCTGTGTTGTAGGTGGAGAGGGTTTCCGGAGAATAATGTAGTCATTAATTGACATTTGCAGCGGCATTGAAATTTACATGTTGCCATTTACTTTTCTAAAAGTCGATCCCACCAGTATTGAACAATAATTTATAATGGAAAGACTTGAATAAAGAAAGAAGCAAAAATGAAACAACCAAAGATAATCGTTGGGCAAACAACCAAAGGTAGCTGACGTTGAGCAAAATTTCCTGATGTTGTATTTCATATGCTAGATAACGATATATCTGTAAATTGGTGTTCACGGTATTTCTTTCTCCATTCTTCATCCTATTCAATGACAATTATTTGCCTGGCGTGTCATTATGACGTCACTTCCTGTGTAATTGAATACGATATTGAAGTGGTATTTCAAGTGAATATATTGATGACTTTTGAAGGACATCTTTGTGTCACACATTGCTGTGTAATAAATATCAATGACTTTTCTACATCCATTCTTCTCATTGCGCTCAGGGAAAACTATTTCTGTGTCATAATGACGTGCCCGAGAAAAAAAAAACTGAGATAGAAGACTGACTGTTTCAGCGATAGATTTCGGAAAATATCAATTCGATTCTTTTGTTGCTTCCGTCAAGTTTCTTTCTTGATATGCATCAGTGCGTTTTCTAAGACAACGTCATAACGGCACACTAAGCAAGTTTAATGCCCTATGGAGCAAATGGGGAGCTTTTGGCTTCACGGACTTTTAATCAGATGTAGCAGCAGATATGCGGCAAACTTGGTTTGATGAAATTATTCTGATTCTCTGTCACTTCGGGCTTTTTTGTGTTACATAAGACAAATGGAGATTCTGGTAGTGTTCAATGCTCGGCTTTAACCCTGTTTAGTTCACGGCACTTAACGAGAAGCAGGTTGTAGCGGGAAGCAGCGTTGTTGGCTGGGACATCCACGAAGACAATGCTGTCATGTTTCATTTGAAAATGTTATAAATAAGGGTCTGGAGCGCAGGGACCACTATGATCAGGCCATGATACATAAATCAGCTTTCACTCAAGGCACATTAGAATATTCACATATTCTTTTCTTGTTGGGTATGGGGGCATTTGTCCACCAAATTTAATTGGGCTAAATTGGCATTGCTGCTTTCAGATGGTCAATGGGGTATTTAAAATAACCCCCCCCCCCCAAAGGAAACTTCATCCATGCACCCTATTATAATCATATTTGGTATTAATTGCGGAAAGCCTTTTGTTATCGCAGGATTTTCACCATTTAGTTTATTTATTACCGCCCGCGTACGTAGTACGATGGGAAGGTAATGTTTTCAGTTTGTTCACCAGGGGAGGGTTAGTTCCCCTGGCCCTGGTTCCAGGTCCCTTCCTTGGTCTCTGGTCCCTGGCCCTTTCCTGGGAGGAGGGGATAGGGGTTATCCAAGTCTTCTGACCCCAGGTCCTTTTCCAGGGGAGGGTCCCCCAGTCAAGTCCTAGGATAAGGGTACCCACTCCCCCAGCCCGAACCAGAACAGGGGGTATACCCTTCCCCTGGCAAGGACCAGGACAGGGGACCCCAGCCCCGAGCCAGGACCAGAACAGGGTACCCCACTTCCCCCGACCATAACCAGGACAGGCGATACCCCTTCCCTCCAGCCAAGACCAGGACAGGGTACCCCACCCCGGACAGCACAGGCCGCAGATATGATATGCTGCGGGTGGTACGCTTCTTGCGGTCACGCAGGAGGACTTTCTTGTCTGCAAGTAAGTCTGACAGTCTACTGTTTATTAGAAACATTTTGTAATTAGGCAGGTGCTGATCATTGAAAACTTGAAGGTGCCGCCATGCTATTTTTGTTTGTGATTTACAGCCCGTTTTCACGTGATTGTGTGATGCAGTCCTACATTAATTCGAGTTTTTCCAAACACAAATCTGACATTTCTGGCATTTTTGTACAAAACTGACAATGAGGGATTTAAAAACGTTTCAGTAAAAAAATAAGGTTGCCTCCAACAGGAATTGAACTCACAACACCAACCATTACTGGGTTTACAAGTCCAATGCCTTATCTATACATTCTGCCAATCTGTGATGCCTTGCCAGTCTTAGACTGTCAGACTTTTATAAAGTCATGCTCTTTTGAATCTAGAAAAGATCCAAGTCTAAAAAGTCAAGTAGAGCATGAAACAAAATTCAGCTGAAGAGATTCTAATCAACACAATTTCTTGGTGGCAGAGTGGTTAAGGCATTAGACTTCTAAACCTCTGAAGGTCAGTGGCATGAGTTCAATTCCCACTGGAGGTACTTTATATTTTTTGCTGACACTTTTTGAAACCCTTCGATGTTAATTTTGTACAAAAATGCCAGAAATGTCAGATTTATGTTCTTTAAGAAAAACTCGACTGAGGCCAAAAACAAATTGTAATGGATGCTGCTAAAGCGATAGGCTGTTTATGAAAGTGACTACAGCGTTCCTACTCTACCTGGAAAACATTAAAAAACACAGTAATCCTGAAAATCCTGGAATTTGGTGATTTTTAATAACAACCCTGGGAGAATGATATAAGACCTAGAAAAAGGGCAGGCTTCGGATTTTCTCTCTCCTGTCTGGGGCCTAAACAATGCAGCACCCTCTAAATTTCTGAAATAGGCTAGAATTTGAGGTTTTACTTTGAGGTATTGTAGAGAGTATCAATTTTTGTTTGTATGAAGCTCTTTAATGTTGCAGATTTTAATTCAAAAAACTTTTCGATTCACTTTAATAATAATAAAAAATACCTAGAATTTTGCCAGAAATATCTGGAGAAATTATGAAATTTTGTCAGTCCGGAAAAGTGGGAACCCCAGACATTTGGTAACTGAGAACTTCCCCCATCCAGCGGTCTTTCATATCATGTGCATGTAATCTGCCATAACCTTCGTCACAATGGTCTACACATCAAACATTTAAGAAATCGATTGTCATTGCCGCCCGCATCCGAAGGAAGGGAAAGGTACTGTTTTCACAGGTGTCTGTTTTTTCAACAAGGGGGAGGAAGGGGAAGGTACTGTTTTCACAGGTGTCTGTTTTTCAACAGGGGGAGAGGCTACCCCAGGCCAAGAGAGGGTACCCCTCCCTACCCTCCCCTCGGCCAGGATAGGGGTACCCCTCCCCTCCCCTGGCCAGGACAGGGGTACCCCTCCCTCCCTCCCCTCGGCCAGGACCAGGACCGGTTGTGCAGTGCGGGCAGTGTGTCTCTTGCGTTTATGCAGGAGGACCTTCTTGTTCATGCTAATTTCAAACTCCATTCCTCTAGGTTTGTGCTGACATGTAAAATTAAGCTTTTTTGCAAAAATCAGGCTACATATTTTTACCAACCACGTAAGTAGTACGAGGGAAGGTAATGATTTCATAGGTGTCTGTCCGTCTGTCTAAGGGGACAAGGGGTAGAGTATGTCCTGCCCTGGTTGTACAAGTGGGTAGGGGATGGGGTATGGGGTACATCCTGATGTCAAAGATTTAATTTGTCTAGAGAAATATAAAAACTATAACAGCCAGTTCATTTGGAACAGGTCTTTAGTTTGTGAAGCAACTGAATGCAACTGATGGCAAAGCAGAAAATTTACTGGTCATATGGCCACTTTGTCAGCAGAAATGCTGATAAATATTCGCATTAATTCATATTTAAACTATCCACCATGACCAGGTGATCCTTCCACCCTCTCCCTCTCTTCTCCTGGCTAGGTATGATCCAGGGAGAGAGAGGGATGGGGTACCCTGACCAGGTGGCCCTACTCCCATTCGCCTCCCCCACCGCAGCTAGGTCTGGTCTAGCATGGTAAGATGGGGGCCGTGGTCGGTATTGCATCGTAATGTTCGCCCATTGGAAATGAGAAATGCATTTTTATTTCGATGCTTGTTCATACTTGCTTTTTCATTGTATCTCCTACATTTACAGCTAATGAAAGAACACCTGCTCATTAATTTAATGAACTGCTTGGAAGACATTCCTGTGCAACGATGGCTTTGTGGTAGCACTGGTGGTCTGAATTCTAAAATTTAACAAATTTCAGTCCAGTGGCAGTGAAAAAAATGAAACCGATTATTTACTTTCTCTACATGCTATTGAACATATTTCGGTGGATTTTTAAGATAATTTGAGTAAAGTTTTGTCATTGAAACCTATTTCATATCCTTGAAGTAAGTTATAATTGTGTCTTGAAATGTCATGTCATCAAATGTTATGAAAGTGTCATGAAATATCATGGTTTGCAATGCCATGTCATGAAGTGTTACAGTTTAAAATATCATGATTTTAGGAATCATATTTCTCTTCACATAGAATTTATTTTATTTGATGATGTTTCAAAGTATTGCCATTTATCTTAAAAAGCACAGCGGTGTTCACAATGGGCTCAAAACCGAATCTGAGAATTATTGCAGGCATACTCACGACGACGTTAACCAGGTACAAAAGTATATACAGTGTGATACTCGTTGTGAACATGAAAGCAACACTAAAGTTTTCAAGTTGTCTAAAATTGCAATATCTCATGTTGCGTAGCTTTTTTCAATGATAAGTAATTTGAAATAGTGGCAGCAACCACTTTATTTTCTGAAGGGGTGGTGTGGTGCAGACTTCGACTGTCAGCGTCACTTAAGATTTAAGACCTTAAATAATCACCCCTTGAGATTAAAAGTTAATGATGAATTTTTATTTCAATTAAATTTAATTGAACATTTGTATTTTTCAATTTATGGCTTTATAAGGAGCCATTTTAAAATTTCAGTAATTTCCTTGATACTAATTATATTCTGGGTATCATCAGAAATGATATCACATCTGTAATAGATGAACAAATAACAAATAACTTTGGCGGCTTACTGCCCTACACCAGTTGTTCATGACGCTTGTTTCTAAATCGTTTTTTTTTAAATTTTCACCAAGAGATGGACATGCCTCAAAGTTCGATCCCATTTTTTTGGGGGTTGAGTATTTGCACATGAATCTCCAGATTGAATATTTAGACATAATTAACTAATTGTGATCCCTCATTGTGAACCATCCAATATGGCCAATCACATGCTAACGCATGATCAAGTTGAGGGAGTCAGTAATTGACTGTGAGCCTCTATCACATGGTAATGGCCGACATCCAAAATGGCTGACTTCTTGTTAAAGTTCAAGTTTGGTCGAAATTTATGACGGATGGGGGAGGGTCAGTAATTAATCTACAACAGGCTTGCCATATTTTTGTAATGCTTCTTAAATGGCAATCCGGTCCCCGCAAAATGTATAATTGTACCAGGCTGCACACTATTCTACGAATGAGTCAGTCAAGTTCCAAAAGTAAACCGGGAAAAACAGGTATGATGATGACTTCGGAAAAAAATCCCACCTGTGTCTGTATCCAGTGCGTGGGAAAAACACAGTTGTAGGTTGATTCTTGTTCATAACTTTCAGTTCTGTGTGTTCTAGTTTACGTGTGTTCGACATTTGTAGTTATTAAAACTGCACCTGCTCATTAACTTAGTGAATTACTTTCAGGATAATTTTTGCAGAGAAGACTTTTCTGACAACTGATTTAACAAATTCCCACACCTCTGTCCATACACATTTCTCACACACCAATTTTAGATTTTGATCTGTTTCAGAACTTATCTTTTATTTGAGAAAAACTACAAAATTTGCCACTACATGAAAACTATACAATAAAATCACTTTTAGTGGAGGATAGGTGAAGGATATTTTTGATTACATGTACAATGAAATTCTTCCTTAACACCCTTGATACATGACAATTTGGGGATGTTCATTAAGATTGTTCCCTAATTGGAAACTGGGGGGAAAGGTAACTCGAGCTAGTGTGACCCAAGGTGTATTTTTTGTTGCAATGACAAAAGAATTAGTAATTTTAACCACTTTCTTTACATTATACATCAATTCCATAGAAAATAGGTTGTGATAGATTTCTAAATAATTGAGTACAACTGTGATCTTTTTTATTTTCATTGTTTGCATTTATTTATACTATTGTATAATTTGAGGACAGAAATATTGTTAGTGGCATATAGAGTTACTTAATTGGCATAAATGGTGTTATATTTGAATGTGGGGGATTTTTGGAGGCATGTTTGGAGCAATTGATTACAGACAAGATGTTTTTACTGCCATGCACAAACACTGACATTGACAGGTGGTGATGGTAGAAAGTGGTGGAGACCCACACTCTTATGCTTAAGTGTAAAAAAGGTCGCCATGCTCAAATGTTGGCTGTAAAAGGTGTTCCTGACACATACTCATATTTAGCATTCTTGTAAGCTTTCTTGTATATTTGCATCTACTGTGATCAACATCAGTACTTTATACATGTAAATTTGCAAAGCGAATCTGTGATCTAGTAAATAATGAATGAAACCAACCATTTGATGCAGCTAAGTTGTAGAATAACATTTCCATTGCAATATTTGTATTGCCATGTTTGAGTGGTTGTCTTTGATGGAAAGATGCTTCAATCCAGCTTCACAGAAAACCTTATGATTTAATTGCCCATAATATTTTCTATCACTGGCACCACCTGCTTCAAATGCAGTCATAAATTCAGGTTTCTGCGTTTGGACTTGGTACAAATCTGAGTATCTCTGACATTAAATTCTGACAGTATGATTTGGCTGCATTTAGAACCTTTATAGCTGCTATCATTTCAGAAAGCTTGAAAATTTTGCTTGGATTTTCATTCATTCCTCGGGTTTGAACCCGGGCCTCACATTTATAGACATTTTCTCAAGAATTAATTTTGTTAGGCTTTTTTACATTGACAGTGAACCATTATTGGAACTAATGAAGTGACATTAACAACAGCTGAAACCACAGTGATTGTATGTATTATCCCCTCTTGGTTCAGCACAATATGTTTAAACATGCTTGAATGTATCCCTTTTATTTTTTACCACAATGTGAACAAATATGGTGCCAACAATGGTGATCTCTTCACATAATTAAATTAAAATCGTCTTTTGACTGCTGTTCGACTGTATTTAATTCACCTCCTTACCAAATGAGTTAAAACCAGGACAGCATTGCCCTCCCAAAATGTTTTACCTCATCATATGTAACGAAAAATGCTTCATTGCAGTGATAAAGTATTCGTCTCCATTATTGCCTTTGATTCACTGCATTTATTTCTTTGAGTGGGCACTTAATGTGTAACGCAGGAAACACCTGGTCCTTTTTATTAAATATTTAAAATATCATTGTACTTTATCATTCCGAAAATTGGTCTTAAATTTATTGTCATATGATAAATTTGAAAAAGGCAGCTGTCAGTGTGGAAAGTTTCAAACAGCGCAAAAGATCTTTGCTGCAAGGATTTTCCTTTAAAATATGGAAAATTATGGAAACGTTTCTCACACATAACTAGTGAATATAATATTGGAAGCGGAACGATTTTTTTATAAACATAACGATATCGTAAAATTGGAAACAAATGAATCCATTTTTTTAGATTGACGAGTAGAAAATAGAAAATTTGTTACCTAATGCACTAGTTCTGTTCGTAATGCTACGTGTACCTATAATTGTTACGACATAAGATGAAGGAGTGTTGAACTTTACCTGTCTTCCTTGTGTTGTTCCTATCAGCCGTCACCAAACTTCCCTGGTGATCAGTGTAGCGTTGTGCGCGATTAGATGAAACTGTTATTGACAATCTCGTGTCTTATTCCAATTCATGACAGTTTTTGGCTCACATTTCATATCTATCTGGCAATCTCGGTGTCTTATGGGTATATGATCTTACTTGCTATGCCTGAACAGCAAATGTTAAATGGTACCCGTTCAGCGATGCTCTGATAAGCAAACGTTATGGTGTTCCACACACAACTACGTTCATCCATACAACGCCTTTGGCCACAGAAATACGTAGATTTAATGTGACTATTTGGCCTTTTTTGTCACTTTCTCGTGTTCCGCAGGTGACTGCCCACACTTCTTAGAAGCCAACTCCTGTTACTAAGAAAGCTTTTGAATCAAAGTGAAAATTGTACTTCTCTGTTCGTTATCGATTGCCTGTTAAGGGGGCAGAATGTAGGTAACAGGGCCGAAGTCTTGCTCGCATGGATGATAGATGGAGACCCGCAGTTCAACATTAGAGAAAAAGTAGTCGCCTTTCATTAGATGCTGAAACTCTTGCGTGAATGGAACAGTTGGATGCAGAAGTGCAGCTTTATTTGGAGGATCTGCTTTGAGAAATCTTGGTTGTACCATCTCACAGTTCCATTTAATGTGCCATTTTTCATTACTTGTGATCGAAAATGTTTCAATTAATTGTTTAGCGGGTAGTGCAGCTTTAGTTAAAGGCTGTGATCTGAGCTGTTCTTGCCGTGACAGTTTTGAATGAGATATTTCTTTCGGAAGACTTTAAGCCAATTGATAAAATGTTTTTTAATGTGTGCTCCCTTACGTTGTATGTACATTGTGCTGAAGGTCTACCATTTTATCTTCAAATCTGCATCTATATTCCTGGATGCAGTTTCTGGAGAAGATGTACCTGGACGCTACCCGTACTCCCGCCCTTTAATTCCTTAGTGGGCATCACGGACATTAACATGAAAATGAATCGCTTCGTCGGCATAAAAATCAAGCCAAACCGTTGCACAACAGTGACCCGTTGAAACGACGGTAATCTAATTGTGTCCGCAATTTTTTTCGCTCTGTTTTCGGTGGAACCTAATTTTTCTACCATTCTTGACAGAGACAAGAATTCTCGTTGAGAAAATTCCTCGGAAACGATATCCAATGTGTGGTTTTAAAAATTAACATTTTGATCCAAAACTTTCGAAAGAGGAGGAAACTGAGAGAAACGCATGAAGAATGCTTGAACTGAAAAAAAGGTCATTTTGTGGGGCAAAGGGATAAGTTTAACTGAGGAGACCAATAGCACCGGGAAAATGACCTTATCTTATCAAATTTATTCCTTTCCTAGAATAACATGTCGAAGTGAAAAATAGGAAAAGGATCTAAGATAGTGTGATATTTATTGTTAGCTTATCAAGTGGAGGATGATTTTGAAGAATCTTCACAACTTGTGTGAGAATGTGTGGGCTACAAACAGTTTTGCTTTCGTTCCTCAAAATCTAGCTTTACGTCAAGAAAGTTTTTACGAACGAGCAGCGCAGATATTTGAATTTTCAATCATTTTGATCAATTTTGCAAACCATGACATTCCTGCATTGCGCATTTTTGCGATTTCCGGTAGATTGTGACATATCGTCAGTCACATTTGCATTTGTGCTGATGAGATTCTTTGTGACATTTTGACGCACGGTGAGTAATATCGTTCACCCGAGTTCGTTGTGCTTTACCGACATTTCTAGATTGGGACCAGTGAGAAAAATACAAACGGGGATTGTCAAAGACAAGTTCGGACTTTGACTAAAATATTTTTTTTCATTTGGTTTCCTGGCGGGTATTAGGAGGTGGTAGTACAATATGTTCCTCAGAAATACGCTGAGTGGCAACGACGACAGTAACAAATCGTGGTAATGTATGCCTCTTTTTGGTATTTGCCACATGAGCTAAAATTCCACGAAATTTTAGAACCAAATATTAGATTCCGTCAGTAACACCTAATGTATTGTTTTCACTTAATTTAATTGTCTAACTTTACGCGGTGTTATTGCGTGTACTTTTCGAAAAATCATGAAACACTAAAAGACAACAATTACGGAAAAAATTTCACCGAAATGAAGCCAGAGTCGTGAAAACAAAATCTTCGAGAAGGCATCGAATTTCCAGTTTGTCGATGTATGACATTTCTTTGTAATGTCAAGAAATGAATAACAAAAAACGTCGCTCTTGTGCACTGAATCAGATTATGTGCATTGTCAGAAACAACCTGGAGATGGCTAAGTTAAATTCAGGGTTGGGGGTTGGGGCGGGAGGTTCCTGATTTCCTTCCAAGATCAAACGAGATACCTTTCTAAAGGGCAATTAAATTAATGAAAATACGAGTGTATGGCAGTAAGTTTTAGGATGCGTATGTTTACGTAATGAAGAGATAGGTTTATTAAGCTTCAAAATATAAGTGACCACTTTTGAAATATTTATCATTTAATACAATCAGATACGTCAGGAATGTGAACAGATAATGATTGAATTCCCCGAACTACAAACGACAAACCACAAAAAGAGAATAAAATCGGTCAAAAGTTGGATGAACCAAACATTCTTGTGAAAAGGGTCCGAGGTCAGCTCATAAACAGTGCCAAATAAAGAATGGAATTATTTGAGTTCAATGGCATCGTGCGATAAAAAATGAATTGTATTGATGTTGATTAATATGACTGAATAAGTTTTCAATATGAAATCAACAGAACCTTCATCTCCTCCTTTTGTCCTTCAATTATCTACATATCAGATTAAAGGGATCACTCGCACGTAAATCCAAATAAATAACCGTTCATGCAATGACAATGAGTTCGCACCTCACATTGTTACATTGTTCCATATGGCAGAAGGCGTGATATTTCTGTGCGCGAAGAACATTCACCTCTCAAATACAAAGCTGGTTTCGTATGGGAAATCAGAGAAGCGTC
>JBCAUG010666113.1:0-13772 GCA_038406175.1 Haplosyllis leylae | reverse complement strand
GTGAGAAATTGTGAGATTTCAGCCAAAAATATTTCCCATTTAAAGAGCAAAGCTGTTAAAACAGCTCTGCTAAAAAGTAAAAAAAAAGGTCAACTGTCTGGAGATGCAAGCAATAACTTGTTAGGTATATTAAACATCACTTGCATGATCTATGACGGTTATAGTAACTTATTGTTATACTATGAAAATCTCACTTATGTGATGCAGTTGTTAATAAGGCTAATACTCAAGTATTAGTGAGTGAGTATAGTTTGCTACAAGGTTAACCATATGACCTGAACAGGAGGGTGTAGTTGCTCCACTGTCACTGCTACCCTTGCAGTTCTGTAATTTGGTATCAGAGCCATGCTGGGATCTTACATGATGTGTTCAGAGCTCTTTGGTCTCAACTGACTGCAGAGTCAGCTGAGTGACAAAATGACCAACGCTATGTATCAGCTGAGCTGTTCTTATGTACTGTAAGGACTGAGCCCCCAAGACCACTGAAAATTAGGTGAACAGGCTCTCTTTAACATTATGTGGCAATAACAACCATGGCCTCCATTCTAATCATGCTAGACCAGAGCTAGCCAGAGGGGAGGAGCGAGAGGGCGAATGGGGATGTGGTAGAGTCACCTGGTCAGGTTATATCTCACCTCCCTCGCAATTAAGGTAGGGTCACCTGATCAGGGTACTCCTCCTTCCCCTCATTCTCCCCAGACCAGACCTTGCTGGTTGAGGGGGTAGGGTCACCTGGTCAGGACAGTACCTTGACAGGACATATTTCCCCCTCCCCAGAAAGGACCTGGAAAGGATGTACATTTTTTTTAATTTGAGAGTTTTCACTTTAAAAATCGATCGACAAAACCGAAAATGCAAAAACATTTCAAACCAAAATAATTGCAACATAAATTTGACAACCCATCACACAGCAAAAGAGATCAATTTACACTGCAAAATTAATATTTTTAATTCCACATAGTTTTTATGAAACGAAATTTGGTTCGGTGATGATGTGTGCTCGACACCAATTGCATTCATCACAAGGGACAATATTTACTGTCAAAACGGAGACAGGAAAACTCTGTCATAATGCGTAATATTCCGTCATCACCAATGGCACACGGTAAATTATAAATCTGTGAGTAAACACAGGTTGAAGCTTCTGACAGGATAATGAAGGTTCGCCAAACTAATAAAAGGCCACATTGCTGTTAGCTTTGTTTCGTATTCACACATGTAGGAGGAGGATGTTGCGTAGTGTAATTTCGAATCATGTTTTACTGATGGATAAAATGTACTTAAATTTTATTCTTTGTGTTTTCTCTCACCTCTTTGTGACCCACAAATAGAACATTTTAAATGGTCATGACATTTTACATTTCACGAAGTACCCCCACCACTAAAACACCTCTGATAAGCTGGACACATTGTGCGCAAATGAGGTGCACATAAGATGTAACGTTATTTTGAAAGAAATGGGGAAAACATAAAAAATACAGAATGACTGGAAAACGCAAGTGCGCATAGGGATTTGGGATATTTTTATGCCGAGAACCTCTCGAAATTTGGGGTACCTTGTTTCTATTGCAGATATTAATATTTACCACCCGCGGACGAAGTACGAGGAAGGTATTGTTTTCAGTTTGTTTGTCAGTCCGTAGAGGGGAGGGGGTGGGGGAGCCCCACACGAGGACAGGGGTACCCCCCTTGATCAGGACAGGGTTACCCATGCCGCCCCCCCAGCCAGGAGCAGGACGGTTGTGCGGCATGGGCGGTATGCCTCTTACGTTCACGTAGGACTTTCTTTTTACCATTTACGGAACGTACGAAACTGATGTGACTTCACCCGTGTCAATTACAATAATTTTCTTCTAATTTCAAAAAAAAAATTCACTTGTAATCTCAGTAATGATGTTTATTTTCTTTTCGCCTTTACCACTGACATGAAGAGGAATTGCAAACAAATTAATTTGCAAGTTTTTATCCATAAATTGTGCTAAATGCAACATCTTTATGTTTTCTCCAAAATTAATTTCTCACTTTAATTTCTTACAAGTAAGTTTGAATGACCCTTGATATATTTCTTATTCAAATAGATATAAGTTTTTATTGCAAAGACCTGGAAGAAAAGATCAAATCTGGCCGTACTTGCTTGGAAATTAGCATGACGTGTTATAATAGTTCAGTTTCAAACGTTGGTCCAGAACATTGACATTTCTGAAGCTGCTACGAAAGGTATAAGATATTCTTCTGTCGTGGTATATGTAACACCTAAATGTCATGTTTAGAATACAACTTGTTTCAATATAAGAACGTAAATAACAACGAGTGCAAAGCGGGCATACCTTGGATACTGATAAAATGGCTTTGTAACTTTTAAATTTTTTCCGATTATTTTTCAGCACAAGTTAATTGAGATAATTCTAGACTTTCCTCAGCACATCTCCATTCACCACACCCAACTGTTCAACATTCGAAAAATGAAACAAATCACTTTTGGTTTGAATAGAAATGTGTCAAATTTCCTCTGGTATATTTTCTCCTGCTTTTCTGATCACGCTTTGAAAAAAAATTCTATACTGCAAGCGGGTTCTGATTTTGCTTGTACGATGGACAGATTTTCCTAGCATGGGCCAAGCTCTTTATAGACTTCAATGCATTCATTCAGTGTTTGTAGAGAAAGTAATTAATTTAGAAAAAAATAATTTTGCACAGCCTTACTTGATGACATTCTGCTTCGACACTGATTATTCCTCACAAATGAAGCTGGCGAAACTTTCCTGAATTCATTGCTTTGTTGAGGCGTCAAATTGCTGAGTTCGAAAATAGATTCTATGTGTAAAGGTCCTACATGTTCCATTGAAACCCCTTCTCATCTTTTCTTATTTGGAAAACATTAATTTCATTAATCCCTTATGCTTATTACTCAAAATATCAGATATTAAATGAGATGTTGGAAGCAAAGAAAAGGATCTCAAATGAGCTCACGAACGAATGTCCTAAAGACCGAGGAGACTTATGAATGAGATCCCCTTGATGTCAGAGTCATGACATCTTCATTCCCTCGAGTATTACCTTACTGGCGGATAATTACGTTGGAGTTTTCTTCCTGATGACAGAATAGCATGTAACATACGGATGCTCCGTGTATCCCATTGTCTGACGAAGCAGACAACGCGAGAAAAAAGAAGCGAGGCTTATTTCAAAAGACCCTGTCCCCTTTGAAGAGCCTGTGGTTATATCTCCTGGTGATACGACTGTCAGGCCGAAGGAGAAGAAGCCATGAGCAGCTCCATTTGAGAGCGCAGCTTAGCCATTCTACGAGCATAAAAGGAAGACCCTCAAAAGAAACACGGCTTTGGAAATGTCACTTCAGGAAACCCCAGTGATCCATTGAAATACTTTTTACTATCGGTCTGTTTCATGTTTGGGTCCCATAAAGGAGCCCAGTAATACGTTGTATTTAGCTCTATCCTTCTCTTTCAAATTCTCTGAATGGGTTGAATTGTCATGATACATTTTCGCTTCAATTTTGTTTTTGTAAAAAAAGTTATAGTTTCAAATGCAAACTAATTTGTAAAGCTTGAAACAGAATGCCGAAAGAAACATATATGTGTGTTATAGGTATGATTCATAATTTCAAATGAATAATACCGCTATGAATTTCAATTTCAAGAATGCAGCCTTTGTGTACACAAAGCATAAAGAAATGAATAATCCATGATTGCATAATGTTTGCCGAATGGATAATATCCAACGATTCTGTACGCAAATCTGTTCAAATACTTTTAATCCCATAGAGCTACAGAACAATATGTGCGCTTGCATTGTTCTCTTATAAAATTAAAACTTTTTACAAAAACTGACTTCATCCAAAACTTTGAAAAAATAACTCTGGAAATTCAATACTTCTCTTTTGTTTTCATTGAATCATGAATCTCAATGGTTGAACAGTCATTTTTTTACGGAAAGCATTTGTGGCCATAAAAAATGTAAAGGCTTCAGTCTTATTTTTTTATTTTTTGCCCTATTCAGCTTCAACTGGAACACATAGCGTTTACCAGTAAAAATTGTTTTTATAGCCTATGTAAGACGAGAGCTTAGAAAGTCTGTTGCATCACTTGTAAAGTGAGTGTGCAATCATGGTTTAATTAAATATATTAGATTGCGCAAATTTTGTCATTTTTTACACTCAATTTTATTAGAAAAGACTGGAAATCATTTCTCACTTTGTGAGTGGATATGACAGGGTGAACATGAATACATAATATGTAAGGTTAAGTTGAGAAATATCTTTGATATTTATCCGTACATGTATTTGAATTTATTTTGACTAGTTTTTACTCCGTTGATCAATGGAAAAAATAAAACAAAGGAATTTACAAAATTCAAGCAGCGATCAACAATATTACCCGAAGCTGTGTTCTTAAGTACAATATTCAGGAAGAGGTACAATGATAAGTCATCCTTCAGGGTTTTCACTCGGGTGGACTGTCGCAATAGATAGGACCAGCTCAGAAACCAAAAGCTTTCCTCAAACTGGGAAATATACCCAGGATAGACTATTCAGTCCCACTCCTGGGGCAGCTCTTTTTATAAATTATTCAACAAAGTACTCCTGAAAGTACAATCAGTTATATTACAAGGCAGGCTCGTTTCACTCTTGTAAAAAAGCTAGATCTATAAATGTGGATCTGTAGTAAGTAGTCTCTTTCCTTATGTGAAGGTAGGACTCTCATAGATGTGATGCCTTAAGCCGTAGTCATTAGGGTTCATTCGTCCATGAGCGTAGTGCGCATCCTTATCTGGATCTCTGGGATCGTATGGAATGGAATCATTGCGTGGATGGTGAGGATATGGTCCATGGGCGTAATTTGCCCAGTGTAATGTCCGTTCATCCACAAAGTCTTTGGGATCTTGTAAATCATCTCCTGCCCTCGCCGTCTGCAAAGCTTCCTTCTTGGCCTGTTTTCTGAAAAAAAAAAACACAAGCTATTAATTGCACCAGTTCCATGGAAGATTTTTATTGACCCAGGCGAGCGAATCGTCATAGACTTCAATAAAATTGTGGTATCAAATTGATTATTCTTTTTTTATTATTGACTGAAATGAGAGGAATCTCATGCTGTTCTTTTGGATTTCTATTCATACAAATTATTCGCTTCTATCCAAAAAGGACTGATTGATGTCAGAAAAAAATTCAGATGTGACTTGTAATTCATTCACTGCTGATATTTTTCGATTTTTTTCTCATATAGTGTTTACAGATTGAATTAGATAATTTGGAATTATATTGTTGCTATGAAAAACCAAATGTCATATTCAGTTTCACAAGCGGTTTATCTTTGTCTCTCATCTATGCTAACATTACGAGTAAAATTCAATTATAGGGTCAAAACGTTATCTTGTGTCACAATCGGCTTCACTTCACTGATCAGTTATTAATATTTCACAGCCATTCAATGATATTTGAGAGCAAAATGACATTCGAGCTGATTTCAAGATAAGGAGCTTTTCATATTCATGAATGTGAAGGACTCCGCCATAACTTTTTATAAGCCCCAGTATATTCATAATGCTCTCATATTATCCTGTCATAGGCATCATTAGTATTTGCCTTTAGATTTATAATTCATTGCGAAGCAGTGATAATGACAGAAAGTGTCAACCAGTGACAAATTGGTTATTGGTTGTGTCTTGACAGTAATATTGCCCCGGGTAATGAATGGCTTCTTTTTAACCTGGAGTTAAAGGTGAATATATCACTGGCGATGCTATTATGCGAAACACTGGAAAATTTCACGTCCCACTTCATCCTTTTCTGAATGTTTTAATATATCAAAAGAATATACCCGTCGTGCAGACGTACCTTTTCAAATAATAGATTGCCAGTGAAAGCAACAGTCCACCAACAAAGACTCCGAGCGCCACCCCAATAGCTACAACTATCAGTATTGCTGCAAAAAATAAAATAAAAATAAAAATAAAAAAAGCAGACAAAAACATTACTTAAGTAATGTACATTACTCTTCCACGGGACTAAATATTAATGCATAATTAATTATGGGTTTTTGCAGAGATCAGTAGGTTGTTGCTCCATAAAAGCAAAGCCAGTCCCTCATGTACATTAATGGCGAACAATGGATGTGTTAGAGCAGATAATTTGTAGAGATGCTCTGCTAATGGATACAAACATCATTTTTACAAATGTAATTAGATGATGATGTCGGTTGTGTTACTTACAATAAGGAAACTTTTCTCCATTACTGAAAAGTCCTCCACCAAATAGTGATCCTGTGTTAAAAATGAAAAAAAGTTTGGTGAAATCTTAGGTGAATGAATATCAGTCCTCCACTCTGCAAGGCAGCAATTCAGTAATATGTGCCCTTTGTGAGTTTTACTTTTAACTATCACCAAATGCTTTGAACAATAAGCTAAATTTTAAAATAGCTCTCACAAGACACAGACTCAGACCCATGATTATGACAGAAAGCTGTGTAGTTGTACTCATTAGCACAATTTTAGATCCATTAAACTTTCTGAATTAATCAAACATCTCATTCCAAACACGTGGGCTATGCAAACCGTATTCCTTTCTTTGTGGTCTTTGATTTCCCATCCACATAATTGTATTACGTAAACCTGTGACATATTGAATTTTTTTACCTGAGGAACAGTTTTCAAATTTCCCCTCCCATTTGTTTCCTCTGCATGTCAGGTACCACGTTTCCTCCGTCTGGTTGCAGTGGATTGAAGCCGTTAACCCATTACTTCTCACAAAGGCTCCTTGTGGTACCTTGATTTCAGGACAACCTAAAGCTACAAAGAAACCACAACAGAAACGTGTCAAATGTGAATAAAAAGAGAATTTTTCAATGAATGGAGATTTCAAATAATTCAAGAGCAATAAGCTCTTGATGTCAAATAATTTCAAAAGCAGGTAACATATAACACAACTGCATTGCCACACAATATCTTCTTTTTCTAAAGTCTGAAGGTGAATGGTGATATAAAATGGCCAGTACAAATCAAGGCTATTTGAAAAAAAGATCTTAATTCCAGCAATTCTCTATGGTATATTATCGATATTACCCATTGAACATGATCAGAGGATTTGCAAAAAAAAAATTTTAATCTATGCCGCACCCTGTTTCACTAAGGTTTGACTCAGGAGTCAATGTAATGCTGTTTTATCATCCCTTTCCCTTTTAATGTCTGTATGTCAGCATTAAGCTTGTCCCCAAAGATTATGAGTATGATTTTTATTCATAATGCAACTTATCATATGGACTGTTAACTTGTCAAATGCTGCACAGACCCTACCATAAAGATTTGATGTATAGCAGATGTACATCCCTCTTTCAGCAGAAGCAAGTCACTGCTAATCTGCATTCAGGCCATCACAGCTGTCATAAAGTCCAATAATGTGACAATAGTAAAAGATGTAGAACCCCAATTTACACTTTATGATCCACTGTGACGGTAATTTAGCTTTCATACACGGGTGAAAGGACAAGCCATCATTAGCTTTAAGGAAGCTTACGACGGAGGCCTGGGCCCCGTGCGTGACTTCAACGGGGAAAGTAGCTGGAGCAAACCATAGGCTGCCACTTTCGCTTATCAAAGAGGTGATTTTCTTTTTTCTTGCTGGCAGCATGGGACTACAGCGACTTCATAAGCGGCTAAAATAACCTTTTTGTGTAAAAAAGAGTAAACAATTTGCTTTTATGACATTTTAAATGTCAACAAAATATTATCCCCGCATCACTTATTTCTTGTATTTTTACCCTGAAATGGGAAATGCTAACTTGACGTGTACATTGTATTTGGTCTCTAAAATGAGTGTATTGTGGAATTTCTATTCTCGCTGAATTCTAACTAGAATATCAGTTCAATTATCTAGAGCATGCACTGTTGTTGTTGGAGGATCTAGAGTGTGAGGTAAAGTAATTTTTTATTGACGATAGGCAAACTACGGAACATTTCAAATATCACTGTCACATTAACGTCCTCAGAAAAGGTACTTTCGGATACAGAGAAGAATTCATGACTTCATGGCTTACTTTCGTATTGCAAGATGAACTTCCCTAGATTTTTTAGTAGTTGTCTGTCTACGAATCTGATTTCTACTTGATTGCCTTCAGACACGTACACGTTCTTGTATCTATGGTCCGTCCCGCAGGTTAAGACATTTTTATTTTGACGATTCTCATGTATTGTTGCCAATTCATAACACACAGAAGGGTCAGATGTGAGTAGGTCAGATTTTCCTGAACGAGCAAAGTTGAAGAGTGTGATGTTAATCCTTTGTCCAGGAGGAACTCTGAGGACCCAGGGACAGGCTGATCCACCCCATCCGTACTCCTCAGTGATGTGTGTCGCCAATAACCCGACCCTATCTGTTCTGGTGATGGAACCTTGAGATCTGCATTCTCCTTCTTCGTCCACAGCAACTAGAAAGAGGAAAATGTTTCTTAATGGTCTGCTAATTTGAATAAAAGTTTTTTTTTGCTGAAAGACTTTTGGAAATTTCCAGAACAAATTTAGAAATGTCTGTGATAAAAACATTCTTTGTTTATCACTGTGGATTGTACGTGTACCTGGGAAAGGTTCATAGATTGTTTGAATTTGGAAAGAGGTAAATTTGTTATTGCCAGTAGTTACACATGATTCGTCACTTTTTCCAGCCCAAGAATTGAATAATTTTGCTGATGCAAAAGATGAAGTGCCATTTGTCTTTGTCTTGTAGAAATACGATATTTTGTCAATACATTCACTTCCTTTTTCCGAATCTTTAAAAAATGAAATTCCTTTGAAAATGTGACAAAAACCGAATCTGGCATTGTAATTGAATATCTTAGAGAGGAATACAAAGAATTTGAGGATGCGCATGTCTTGACTTGAAACATTTATTTAAAGATTTATGGATTTTGTATCTTATAAGTTGAAAATAAAATTTTGGAGAGAGCTTGAAATAACAAGGTAAAGGGGGGAAAATCCGAAAGTAGTGATCATTGGTATGAGTAATATCGGTGACGTAGTCGTCATCATATTCTGCCTACCACTGAAGACCCATGGGTCGCATTTAAGTCAAACTACTTCCGCGTTGCCATCAGTTTCAAAGCCAATATCAATACCGAATACTTCTCCAGACTATATTTATAGAACACTGGTTCGGTGGATAGTGGTACAAAAACATTTGGAAGGCATTCATGTTGTAGATTACCATACATGAAGAATTACTCAAATAAATATTTTAGCTATAGTTCTTTCCAATTTAAGCATTTTACAAATAAAATAAAAAAAAAATTAAAACAACTAAAATTTAATTGGGGAAGAAATTGATGATCAAATTGTACATTCAATCCCCTGATTATATCAGACAGGAGATGAAAAGATCTTGATTTGACTTTGAAAGTGATGGCAACTTGGAAGTAGTTCCATTTGATTTTGACCTGTGTAACAGTATAATTAGCTTAATCATACATATGTAGTCTAAATTTATCATAATTATATTAGAGACATGACGAAAAGGTAAACTTCCGACTGTTAAAGTCATAGAGATCTATTCAACACACAGAGTACAATAAATGACTGTCAATGTCATAGGGAAATGCCTGAACGAGTCATTTTCATTTCAAAAATCTATTCAACACACAGGGTATGCATGATTGATTATAATTTTACAAATAGAGGAATGCTATCTTTTCGGCACAGGTTTGCAAAGATGATGGAACATGTCACACAGGCAAAACAACCGTGAATTCTAAGTTTAATAATCCGAAAGTTCATTCTTCACAAATAGTTCTGATATTTATCATTTTATCAGTGTTATAAATATTCATTTGGACTTGACTTTTGACTTGATTGTTTGCTGTTACCATGTACACAAGATAGAAATGTTGACACACCTTCTCTGGGGAGTTTTATTTGTGCTTTTTTCAGGAAGGTCAGAGAGAAGGGACATTCAGAAGGGACATTATTGGTGGCTCGTTAGAGGTGGAGGGCCCTTAATATCCTGTCCCAGCCCTTAACATCTGGGTCATGAGCCTTTGGCAGTTTTATGATAAGTAGGCCTACTTTAAGCTGCATTTATTGGTTGGAATTTGATTACACACAGAATGAATGCTGTGACATCATTTTTGGATGTCATTTAACAATGTTATGAGACACTATTTGAACTTTGTTCATGACGTAATTTTCTTACACCTTTAATGACCATTGCCGGATCTACACAGAAACATTCCGGGAGTGTCCTCATATGGAACGTTTTCATGTGTTTGTTTTTAGAAAAATTATGTAAAATATGTAATAAAGCTTTACCTTTTATACACGAGTACGAGGCTTGGAGATGTGGTGTTATGTCAGCAGGACAGGGGTGTGTACTGTACAAAATATCATCATCCACGTTTAAGGAACAACTGGAACGTCCGGAGCATTTATAATCCATAACACTGAGAACATCCACGACACAACCCAAATATCCGAGGTCTATCTTGATGCATTTACCGACCGACATTCTTCCGTATCTGGCCATCTGCATCACGACCACTTCATTTGTTTCACAAGTTGCATTGAAAATCTCTCTATGGCAGTATTCTAGCGGCCCTGAAAATAGATACATTCATAAACTCACTTAATACGTGCGAGTGTTGAAAAAGAACACCTTTCTATTGTTATTTCTACTTTTGCAAACGAACAATGGAAAAGTGAAATTGATAACTGATGGAAATCCGCACAAAAAGATAAGGTCGTGTTTCTTATGTACAACAAACAACAAAAATCAATAAAACATCACAGACCACAAACACAGTATCAGTTACAGCCGTCATGTTTTTGAAGTTTAAATTTCGTAATTTTGAATAATTTTGTCTTATGAAATATAAACTTTTCAGAAATGTAATATAATTTTCTGTGTGGCAGAATTCATTTCAAGCCTCAGAGAGACTGGCAAAGCTCTTTATTACTATGATATATCTGGAAACTCCTTTATCCGAAGTTAATTAAATTTCACACTGTTTTCTTTGGTTTCCATGGCTAAGAGGACGACTATCCGTTGGGGGGGGGGAGATTTACTATCTTAAAGTTATGTTCATTTGTTCCATCTCTACAGTTCTTTTATCAGCAATTCATGGTGAGAAATAGAAATCCCACCGTGCTCTGTTCATTATTTCATCACTTTGTTTTATTTAATAATTCACTTTACACGCAGAGAACAATAGACCCTTGCATTACTGTATGACTCGCTTCATACTATAATGACAATTGAATTGTGTTTTTTTTTCAATAACTCCTTTTGTGCAAAACATTAAAGAAGAACATCAAGATTCATCTGTATTTGTTCCACTTTGTAACTATGGACGTTCCAGACAGTAATACATGAGATAAAGAAACAGAAGAAGACAATGGGGAATTGATAATCAATTCTCTAACTGGCAAAGTCATGACATGTTCTTTTCCACAGAGTATAGCATCAGCCTCTTAATTGTACCGATGTGTATTTTTATGATTGCATGGCGTGTCAGTTAGGGAGGCTTATTGCTTCCTAGATCTATTTTGCATGATAACTACTCTTTAGCAACATAACTGCGGCGTTATTACACCAACAGGAGGTTTCGGTTGCTTCTTGCATTTTCTTACATTGTTTCTTAGATCAATTTACCTTTTACAAAATGAAACTGTAAAAGGATACTCGCATCCAGAAATACATAGTGCAAAGATTTTAACCGAACAGCACAAGAAAGTTACCAAAATATTTTCATTCTTGAAGCTATTTATAATTTAAGAACTCACAATGAGTACATTTGAGGTTAGCTTTATCTAATGAGTATAAGATTACTGTTTTTATCTGTAAAATTTTAATACTATTCAATAATTCTAAAAAGCTACCATGGTCAATTTTTTGGATACAATACTGGAAAGGGCATTCTCGTTGATTACTTCAAGGCTGCACTCCGAAATACATTTCTTGCGAAGTTGAAAAGAGCGACGAAAATAGTTAACTTGATTTGTACGCTATAAAGTTAATTTAGGCCCCCGTATCGAAAGATCAGAAGGAGTTAATTCCCTCCATTGCTGCTGGAGAGGGGATCTTGTCGTGCCGTTTCTTCAGTCGGAATCACTTTGATGGTAGATCAGGCGGAAATTAACCAGCTTATCAGGAGGGCAACAAAGCAATGAAAGTTCCCTGCGAGTGGTAAGAGGCAATCTCAAGAACTTTCGATTGGCTAATACTGTTAAGAGCTTTAAAGAAAAGCCAATCTGCTGGCAAGTCTACCATGCTCTTGTTGGTCCCGTTCAAACAACACTACAAGATTTTGCCTTTACTCAAAGTAAACGGCTAGTGACAATAGGATTTTCATTGCAACTAACTCATTATAACAGAAGCCTATTTGTACGAATGTAATCTGAAGGGTGTGCTATACGCGAAAATTCAATTATCAGCAGAGATTAATAAGTATCATTACTGTCCTCTGGTACAATTATGGCGATTCCTTACAACAACCGGTGATGACCTTTTGACATTCAATATTAGACGCTTTTGGGAGAGTACAATAGTTCAAATAGATCTATTTCCTCATGATAGATTACTTTCTATGCCTTTTTACACAAGTGTTGAATAACAACTTGAGCTTCAGCATCAGACAAAAGCATCAAACATTCACGAATTTGTTAAATTAAGATAACTTAAATTCTATATTGTAACTTTTATAAATGACATGATTAATAGAAGCCGGCACTCACCATGTTCCCTTGCGTGTATATCCAGATTAATTATAATTAAAATTAATAATGGCAAGATTAATTGCAACGCGCTGGCCATTTTCAGAGTTTCAAAGACACCATGTACGATCACTATGTGCAGTAAGGTCTTTCCAAGTTCATAGAAATATCACGTTTGATACAAAAGACCTCCTTTTAGTTTGTTGTCTGTTTAGTAACTACTATTCCCATTTTTATAAAGAAAGATGTTTCCTAAAGTTAGTTAGTGGCTTACAACGGCACTATTTAGTTGCTTTTTCGCAGAAGCAATGAGCCTGTGAAGTTTTATTTCCAGCAAATATCTGCATCTCTCTGAAGCTGCGAGAAAACTGGCGCACTTTCGTCTGAAGCTGCTTCTTTTTCCAAACCGATCAAACGAGAGCTGTTTGGGCAGGGTGAACTCTTTTGAAGGGTATTCGTGAACAGACAACAGTCAATTCTATTCTAACACAGATATCATGATTTCAGTTCTTGCTACATTGCGTTGTGGACTTTTACAAAACAGGCCATTTCAAACGTTTCATGTCCAGTTGTAGCAAGACTCCAATATATTTAAAATGTTTCAACCCAGGAATATGTGTCGAATTCTATCTTCACAACGAACGCAACAAAACCAATAAGATACGACAGGTGACTATGGATTGCATAAGATGTATGTAAATATCAGAAGATTATATTGCAAGTTGATGATTCCTATTCTAATAACGACCCTGAATTGCAACCATATACTACATTGTTCTCTGTTCATTAGGCTGGTATTTTCTTGCGCACAAGAACTTGAAGAAGAACAAGAAAGATGATATGAAACATAAGATTTCAGAAAAGGTGTTAGTTCTCGCTGACCTATTATCCAAGTTCATCGCTTGACGTTTGTCAGAGAACCTTTCAAACTTTTTTTTTCAAGAACAGATAAATAAAACTTGGAGCAAAACTAAAACTTGCCAGACTCAACCTTTTTGTAACAAGAAAGTCCTCCTGCGTGAACGCAAGAGGCATACCGCCCGCTGCGTGGCCGACCTATTCCCGGG
>JBCAUG010666002.1:0-13773 GCA_038406175.1 Haplosyllis leylae | reverse complement strand
AGAGAAATCGTGAGATTTCACCAAAAAATATTTCCCATTTAAAGAGCAAAGCTGTTTACAACAGCTCTGCTAAATATTATGATGATTATCTTTCTTCTGATACCGATCAAAGATATATGTTCTATGCAGCTGTTTCATTTCAATTCCTTGTACTTTTCATGTATCTCTACTGTTACACATTTGATCCTTAATGTTATAACGACGTATTCAACAAGGTATCACTAGATTTAATGAATGAGAGTATCATGTCTAGAAGTGCCTATTACCGTCTGGTTAATTCACTCAGAATGACATATCTTTTTCTCATAGAGAACCATTCTAAAACTATTTATAAAACAGTCAAAATTGGATATTCTTCCTTCAGGGTGTATTAGGAAAGACAGTGAAACCTTGATTAAGGTCGAAAACTAGGACATTGTCCGAACTTCTCTTTTCACAAGAGCAAGTTCATAAAGCATCGACCAACAAAAACAAAAAATGTCTCTCATTTATCTTGAAAACATGTGCTTACTTCTGAAGTCAAACCGCCATTTCAAAAGATAATTAAGCCAACCTCCTCTCACTTTTGGCTGCAGAAATTTCGATTCTATGCTTTTGTCTCGAGGAATGTATTCAGAGGAAAAAGGTCATACATAGCGTACATGTTCAATCGATTTCTATGCAAAAAGTCACTAAGTAAATTTCATAAATTGAACACAAACCGAATTGTAATATCAAGTAAAAAGGGAAGAACTTTACGAACAAATCAGTGATGACAGATCACTTTAGTGGCTGAAAAGGGAACAACTTTACGAAAAAATCAGTGAGGGGTTAGGCTCTTTTCACGCTGACCTTTTAGCGATAGCCTTAGCGATGCTAGATAATGGGTAGGTTGCCTATACTTAGCAATGATCCTTCACGCTATCGCTAAAAGCTCGGTATGAAAGGAATCTAAGGTCACGAAAAATACAAGCTCTGTCCATCTTAAACTTTGTATGTAATTTGACGCGTAAAATGTTACGCTTAAAGCTATTTGTGAGTTGAGATAAGCAACAATGTAGAGCCGAAAACGAAACATAGGTTTCAGCTCTTAAACCTTCTCCCTTCACTTGTGGTTGTGTGTGAGAAAATATATTTGGAAGCATACCTTAATAATCAATACATTTAGATCTAATTTAAAAATAAAATAACTGATAATTCTCACCGTGGGATCAAAGAGCCGAACGAAGTGCATATCTCCGAGACACTCATGAACGATCGGTCCGTACTTCCGGTACATCTTCATGTGTGACTCTACCACGCCGGGGAATGAGTACTCTCCAACTACAAACATAAACAAACAGTGTAGCAGGTGTATCACTCTAACACTGGAATGAAGTGCATATCTCCGAGACACTCGTGAACGATCGGTCCATACTTCCAGTACATCTTCATGTGCGACTCTACCACGCCGGGGAATGAGTACTCTCCAACTACAAACATAAACAAACAGTGTAGCAGGTGTATAACTCTAATACTGGAATGAAGTGCATATCTCCGAGACACTCGTGAACGATTGGTCCGTACTTCTGGTACATCCTCATGTGCAACTCAACTACCTGAGGAAAGGAGTAGTCTCCAACTACAAAAAATAAACAAACAGTGTAGCAGGTGTATGACTCTACCACTCAGGGAAATGAGTACTCTCCAACTGTAAACATAAACAAACAGTGTAGCAGGTGTGTCACTTTACCACTCTGAGAAATGAGTACTCTCCAGTAAATATAAACAAATAATGTAGTAGCTGTAAAATGCTAATATTTGTGGAAATAAGTACTCATCAACTACAAAAATATACAAAGAGTACTCTCCAACTGTAAACATAAACAAATAATGTAGCAGGTGTATGACTCTATCAACCTAGGAAATGAGTACCCTCAAACTGTAAACATAAACAAATAGTGTAGCAGGTGTGTCACTCTTCCACTCGGGAAAATGAGTACTCTCCAACTGTAAACATAAACAAATAGAGCAGCAGGTGTATCACTGTATTGACCTAGGAAACCAGTACTCTCCAACTGTTAACATAAACAAACAAGTACTCTTCAACCATAAACATAAACAAACAAGTACTCTCCAACTACAAACATAAACAAAGAGTGTAGCAGGTGTATCACTCCACCACTCGGGGAAACAAATACTCTCCAAGTACAAACATAAACAAACAGTGTGGCAGGTGTATCACTCCATCACTCAGGGAAACAAATACTCTCCAACTGTAAACATAAACAAATAGTGCAGCAGGTGTATCACTCTATTGACCTAGGAAACCAGTACTCTCCAACTGTAAACATAAACAAACAAGTACTCTCCAACCATAAACATAACAAACAAGTACTCTCCAACTGTGAACATAAACAAACAAGTATTCTCCAACTATAAACATAAACAAACAATTATTCCCCAACTGTAAACATAAACAAAAAGTGTAGCAGGTGTATGACTCTATCAACCCAGGAAATGAGTACTTTCCCACTGTAAACATAAACAATCAGTACTCTCCAACCATAAACATAAATAAAAAATGAAGCACTTTGTGGAAATGTGTACTCTCCAAATGTAAACATATACAAGATTATTCTCCAAGCATAAATAGATCTACAAAGAAACAGTGTAGCAGGTGTATCACCTGAGGTAGGATAATTTAGCAAAAATGTTGGATAAGGTTTCATGTTGCACTCTTTGCACTCGCAAGGAAAATACAACAACAAATTTTGAATTTTGAGGTAAACAACCGGATCGATCACGTGAAGCGTGGAGGGCTGTTTACTCGTTGACGGTCTATTAGTCGGTTAGGATAAACAGTGTGCTGTGGATAAACATGCAATACATCCTGAAGGTGAGTAATCACTGATTCAGTGATAAATATTTTTCACATCAAATAAAACCTATAAACTAATAGAAAACACTGGGGCATCCAGTGGCGGATGCAAGTGGCAGGGCCGGGGGGGGGTAGCTCAGCCGCGCTCCCTGTTGACCAAAGTTTCTTTCATATCATAGGGTTTTTTCCGAAAATTAATCAAATATATTGGCTTTGCCTGGATCCGCCCCTGGCATCAATTCTTCTGACAATAAACACCGTTGTTGATATTATTTTGTTGAATTAACTTTTGCCAAATTTTCTGACCAAAATATGTTGACAACTATTACTCTCCACTGTCCTTCACTATGATGCTGAAGTTTGTAGAGGTAAACACGTGCTGACTAAAAACAGCTGATGTCTTATCTCAACATGATTTTTACTTAATTTAAATGAAATCATAATTGTAATATTTGACATTTGGAGATAAACGTAAATCTCATATTAATTCCATAGAAAAATGTCAATAATTAATTACTAACAAAATCAATGTGATATAAGTACATATTTTGTCTAAATTAAAATCTTAATATGAGTTCTATCATAGAAGCCATAAAAACGTCATAGGTTCTCAGAGATATTACTTTGAGATTTTTTAAACACGCATGATAAGTATCACAAAACCAACTTATTTGGTTTTGAAACTTTATGTTTTGAATTTCAAAAATAGGTTCTAATTGAATTTTCTTGTTGCTGTCAGTGAAAATGTCCAATGACGTTTGGTTATTTTTACAAAAACAACAACCCAGATTGAATTCGTGAAACACGTTCAATGCGTCTGGTAAATGTCTGGTAAATAAGAACAATTACGATGTACTGAACTGTGCTTAGTTTCAATTCGATTTTTTGGGCACATCCCCAGAATTAAGTAGACCCCATAAATTCCAACTGCAAGGTGAGAGAAGACACCGCGCTGGAATACCAGTTTGCTTCAACATTGGATTCTCGGAAGCTTTTATGCATCACACGTAATCTTTAAAAAAAGACTAAAAAAGGTGAACTAACCTAGTGGCAGATACTTGTACAAGGATCCTATAAAAGGTAAACAGTATGGTCCTGGTATCTGTTCAGGAGGTAATATTCCATCTGCTCCATTGCTTTCCTCCTCGCCCGACGATTTACTGAAACCAATCATAGTGTATATATATATCGTGGTGTAAAACTTGTAAGTTAACCGTCTTTATCGGAGGTGGATCCAGGATTTACCACACGAGAGGGCGTCAATCCGAGGGGACGCCAAAAATATCTTTTCCCAAAATCCTGTGGCTGCAACTGTTCTGTTTTTATCTTTATCTAGCATTTTATTTCAAAACAAAAACACATTTCGCCCTGTCTGTCTCCCTGTTCTTTCATCACAGCTTTTGAACCATAAATTGGTGACTCATATTGATGGAAATGGGGTTGGTTCACGACTGTGTTGGAAATTTTTCCACGCTAGGTGAAAAATATTACTGTAAGGTGAGATTGAAGTCATGCGAGGTCAGATTGAAACTAACTTTGGACATGAACATTGGGGGCCAGACTTGGGGAAGCCAGACAGGGTGGCCAGATAGGGGCACTGCCAGGGGTTGGGACCAGATGGGTTGCAGCGTGGCCAGACATGAGCAGGGGCCAGATGGGGGCAGGTGGCCTCAATCTGGTATTCCATCCTCTTATCTGGTACCCACCCCTTTCTGGTACCCCATCCTCCCTATCTGGTAACCCCTCCCCCATATTTGGTATCTCACCCTTTCTGGTAGTCCATTCCCCCTATATGGTACTCCATCTCCTATCTGGTACCCTATTCCCCCTATCTGGTACCCCATGCGTACTCCTACATTAACGAGTCAGCAAAATGGAATTCTTCACTCCTTGATATTATATCTATTTGAAATTATTACTACTAAACTGAGTGCCAGAATAGGTTTAGGTTTTTGCTAAAACTTTTGTCTTAATCGAAATTCTACCACCTCTCAGTGCAAGAACAGACTGCTCTCGTGTTAACGTTTTTCAGGATGTATACAGTGACTGTGAACTTTTTGTCAGGAGAGATATGATCAATATTTGTGCACCGTTTTTGACAGTTGAAGTGTCCGCAACAAGCTGTGAATAACATGATAAGTAAAGTTCAGACAGGCAGTAGATAGGATTAATATACTTCACTGCTTTGAGAGATGTCCTCAATGAACCGTTCAACCATGACAATCTTCATTCAAGGAACAACGTGACATTTTAAATTCACAGAAGCTCGTGAAAACCTCTCTCTCTCTCTCACTCTCACTCTTTTTCTCTCTTCCTCTTTCTCTGTCTGTCTGTTTGTCTGTCTGTCTTTCTCTCTCTATCGGTCTCTCTTTCTGTCTGTCTGTCTCTCTTTCGCTCTCTCTCTCTCTCTGTCTCTCTCTCTCTCTCTCTCTGTCTCTCAGTCTCTCTCTCTCTCTCTTACCTACCCTGGAATAGGTCTCAGTGACCCCATCCCCTTAACATTACATCGTCATGTGGACCAATTTTCTTGCATTTTTATGGATTTTATCACCTTACCTCTTTCCTTGTCTTAAAATATTATACGAATGGTGCCCCTCTCGCAGAAAATCTCGGATTCACCACAGAAAGATTTGTTGTTTAATGAACGAAATTGGAAGAGTTTTATTGAGTTTCCTTACCTTCTGAAAAATTTACTCCTTAAAAACAGTACAGATGCAACCAAAATAATCCCGGTAACGCAGGCTGGACTCAACAGCAGTATAACCATGGTTTTAATACTATCCCAAAATCCGGTTTTCAACTTCCTGTTGGTGAGTAACAGAGTGAAAAAATCTTTCCTGAAAAGTCACTTTGCGTGTAAACGTAACAATAGAGACTGACACTAAAATAACCAATCCTCACGCTTTGCTAAATAAATCTGTAACAGCTGTAAAAAGATAGTTCAGAACAATTGCTCTTTTTTTAAGTGCGGTAATTTTCCGAGATATCTGTTCATTTCACGAAGCTAAATCGAAATCGCTTAAAGGTCTGTTTACACGTAGCGAAAAAAATAACACAGCGTTTAACGCATAGAATGTTAAACGTTGTGGTTGTGTTACAAAATAAAAATGTATAAAAAATGCTGCGTGTAAACAGACCTCAAATTTTAAACAAATACTATCCTGTAGCAATACAGTGTAGTTCAGAGCATAAAATAGTCATCGTCTTAACAAGTTTAATCCAATAAATTTAATGTGTAAAGGACGAGTCTCCAGAAAAACGAACATGAATTCTACGTGTCTTTTATCCAGATCTCTTATAATGGAATCATTTAAATACGAAGCGTTTTGATGTTCCTCCTTCAGAGATCTATTTCCTCCTTCAAACGAACCTTTCAAGAATGCTTGAAATGCTCTTACACTAAAAATTACAAAACCGACGCACTATGAGAGGTCAACAATTCTGGTTGATTTACGTCAGAAAGAAACGTGTGGTATTTCATAAGCGGACATGATTCAAACATTTCTATTCGAGTTTTTTTTACGATAAGATCAAATTTCACATATTAAGACAGAATTTACATCAGACATGCTTTAATGATTTTTCAAATGTGAAATGGGGCATGAAACAAACTTCAGTTTAAGGTCTGACAAATAACACAGGCCACTATGGCCTATCTGGATAAACATTCAACCTTAGATCCAAGTGATTGTCAGTGTTGTGAGTTCAATTCCCAGTGGAGGCAACTTTTTGCTGAATTTTTTAAACCTCTTGATGTAAATTCGGGCTTGAAATATTAATGTGATCTTGTCGTGAAAAACTCGAATCAGTTCTCTACTCCTTCCGTGGTTTTTTTTTTTTTTTTTTGTTCTATTCGTATTTTCTGCGAATTGTGGATTATCATTCGTATTTTTCCTATTTTGATTTTGAAATTAGGTGAATTCCAGTATCCACGTGCAATTAGATGAATTAGTCTAATTAATCTTATTCAGCAAGATCCAAAACCAAGATAGGAAAAACACGATTGTCACAGCGTGAATTCGTGCATGAAACAAATAGTACGTGCGGGAAAATTAGGACTGCTCATTGATGACCAGTGACGGATACGGGATTTTCTAAGGGGGACATCAACCTACAAACTACATGGAAATGGCGAATTATTGTTCTGTTGAGGTGGGGGCACGTGCCTACATAACCATTGTGAATAAAGATTTTCTCTTCCGGAGTTTTTCCTAAATGAAGCAGAGATTTTATTGAATTCAAAAAATTCAACGAATTCAGCTTATCTAATAAATCACTGAAGCATGAATAAGGCTAATTTTTAGATGCTCTCTGTTACCTGTGTCTTCCTGGCACAGAAGTAGTATCTCCGTTTATTACACAAGAGATAGCAGGTTTGAATACAGCAATCCTATTAATTTTGCATTTCTTTTTGCCGCTGAATTCAGTGAAAATACATTGGTAGATCCAAAGGGGGCGTCAGAAACGCACCCCCCCGTTTTAGGTCCATTTTTTAAAAATTTTCATGCAGTTTTGGGAAAAAATCACCAAAATAATAGGTCGGCGCCCAACTTTTTGGATGTTGTACCCCTCCTCAGGGAAATCCCGGATCCGCCACTGAAACATTTAGAGAGATTTCCAATAAAGAGCTTACCTGTGTTACACGCTGCCCTTACAGGTGAATGAGCACGTACTCCTCGGTATCTTCTATTCTCGTTGTGATCTTTCGTTGGAAAAGTTTGATGTTTTTAACGATAGCAGTGATTTTTAACGACGATAGGACAGAGGTGACATTTCAAGCCAAGTAACAGATGATGTTCTATTTGGAATGTCGTCTGTGCAGCGTTAAACGTAGTTTTTCAACGGCAGTTCAAATTGTTTAAACCATGTCAATTAAAGGGTTGCTGTAGCGGATGGTAATCGACGAATATGGTGCCATTAATCTTAAGGATCACGCCTTCAAAAAGTCCTTGTCCAGACACTACTGTGATTCCTTTGGCGTCTCAAAACATAAAACTCTGTAATTATAAATGAAATATTAATTGGCATTATGTCGGTGATGTGTCACAGTTGTCGCAAAAAAACTGGTCAAATAACAGGTCCCCCCCTTACTGTCTTTAAAATCCTGGATTTGCCACTGTATCAAATATACTGAACACTTTTCTCTATCATCCACAAGCAACACCTCTGTCCACCGTGAATTATGTTGAATCACAGGCACTCATAAATTTGGTAGAATATGTTATTTAATATTCTAATTAAATTATAAAAAAATGACTTTTGCGTCCTTGGCCTAATTGGTGGCACGTGCAAAATGATATCATGGCAGCATAAATTCCAACCAATGAATGCAGCTTAAAGTAGGCCTGCTTATCATAAAACTCCCAAAGGCCCTTAACATCTTAGCATCCCAAGATGTTCAGAGCTATCGACTGAACCGATAAGGTGACTCTAAGGAGCCACCAATAATACACAGAGATTGTGAAAATGTTTAAAGTGTTTATCTGTCAATTTTTCGGTGTTTCTTTCCTCATTTTAAGTAGCCCAAAAATCAGTGCATATCTGAATTCTTCTGATTTTAAGATAATTCAGAAATTTGCAACAATGAACTGTTGCTAAGAAAATGTGAAATTCAGTGTAAGTTTACACACATAGTTCTTTATGCTCAGTGACACTGCACAATTTTGAAATTATGATCTTTTTTCGGTAGGAAGTATTCGGACTTGAGTCCCCCGCCCGTTTTTTTCGCTGCATGACCGTTACACATAACCGCCTCGTTTTCTGACTATGTTGTTGCTCTTTCTACAAACGAGTCTTTCGGAACCTATTTGTAACATAAGTAAGATAATATCATTTATTAAAATAAATCATAAGTATAGATCTGTCAGATGTGTAGTCAAATTTAAAAGATCAAAGCGACTTTATTTTATAAAGTCCCATCGTTATGTTTCAGGAAAGTTTGTTGTCACATTTTAGCATTAGGAAAATGCTACAGAATTAGGACACGTAGATTTCGTCCAAATAGATTTATTCAATCATTTGTTTTACACCTTGTAAATAGGCGGCAAAACACTGAATTGGTTCGTGTATAATTCTGTCTTTTCTATCATAAAAGTTGCATTTCTTGCCACCAGTATTCTCTTGATTTCATGTTGCTTTACAGATAATACGGCAAAATTTTAGGTTACAGATATTAGGAAAATTTACAAACTGGTCAGAAAACTATGTAAATTTTCCTGAAATTACACAGAACATTTCAAGTTTTGTGTTGGAAAAAATGCGATATTAGATTCCCGTTTACTCCCAACACTTTTTTGAAAATTTACACAAAAGGAAAAAAAACCCGTTGTACTAAACAGTCACCATCAAAGTCTGTATCCAAAGCATGTGGGTGATTTTTCATAACAAATTTGCAACACACAAAGTATAAAGTGTCACCAGATTTTTCAACGTTCAGGGAAGTTTTAAAATAAATCTATCAAGGAGTGAAGAATTTCACTTTGGTGGCTCGTCTCACACATGAGTAACTCCCACAAGTGAATGTCCCCTCCACACATGAGTAACTCCAACACGTGAATGCCCCCTTCCACAGGTGAGTAGGTCCCACACGTGAATGTCCCCCTCCACATGTGAATAGCATGTGAATGTCCCCTCCGTGAATAGCTCCCACACTTGAATGCCCCCTGCACACGTTAATTACTGTGTATGGTAGCTGTATGTGACTCATGTGTATGCGCACAGCTCCCCTCCACTTCCAAAAAAAGTGACCAAAAAACAGCCCGTCAACCACATAGGTAGCTCTGACGAGCCACCAATAATAACATTAAGATCACAGACTGGCTCATTGACATCACGATGTGAACTCATTAGCATAATGTTGTCCTATTAGCGCGGTCCTAATTAGTAATAAGCGCTTCTCTCTCAGTATTCAGTTGTAGTATAAATAAGTATGTGTGTATACTTAGGTTTGGCACTTTGGTAATGTAACTCCACTGTTTAAGCTAGGTAGAGAACCCTTATGCGGGGTTTGTACTACAGTTTTATACCCCTGGTGAGGTCTTGCTATTGAGTGTTATATATTAAAGTGCCTGATAGCTATAAGCTGTCAGTGTGTGAGTGGCTTGTAAGTATTTATGGCCTTTTGCTAGTTTCCCTCTGGTATATGTACGGTACCCTTCTTAAGTTAATCACTTAGTGTATTACCTTGCAATATAACCTATATGTTTGCCTCTTACGTCCAGATTTGAGACGGAGAGTTTTTAACACGTCAGTCATTACATTAGTTACACGTGTTATTATTGATGGTTCGTTTCATAAACAATTTACACGAGATTTTCGGCGTTTTTTTTTACTAATTACCGTGTTTATTGAGAAACCAGACGAGAAGTTAGGTTAAATTTGCTAGTGCGGTTGCGGACGGGCTGCCCAAACTGTTAGGGTGCGATTAGGGGGCGGGGCATAGTGGCCTCCATATATTGATGCAGATTTGAGAAAAGAACAAATTTAGAAACTGAACATTTCAAATTACAAGTAGAAACGCTCTTGGATTCTTTCTCTATTTGGTCCAAGTTGGTCTGGTCAAAAGTCTTGACGCTCTCGCACGAGTTTCATACCATGCGATTTGCGACTTCAATTTGTTTTTCCTTACAATGGGCTGCACATGAGCTGGTTGTCGCAGTCGCACAGTTGAGCCTGTGGAATCCATTTGTTGCGATAAGAGGAATCGCAGTCGCAATCACACAGTGTGAACGGGCCTTTAAACTAACCTTTCTCTGTTAAAGTTGTCCTTATGAAAACGTTATTGATGCAAGATTAAACTGTGTCGATACTGATCAAACAGCACGCGCAAGCTAACACGATTGAGTCATTCGCTGAAAGTAGTGATTCACCTTGTGACATTGTGATAAATGAAGACACGGGTAACAGTGAGGTTCTTTAAGTCGAACCCAATCATGCTTCTTTGAATTCTTTGAGTTCATTGAATTCATTGAAAGTTCTGCTCCATTCAGCAAAACCTCCAATTTGGCAGAACTTTCAGCGAATTTGATAAATCAGTGAAGCATGAAGTGTGATCAATTTAAAGAGCATGTATGTTGCCTGTGTCCAATTAGCTCTCTTGTAACACCTTGGCCTCTGACACAGCAGCTGTGAACAATCTTTTTTTAAAAATAAATCTAAGCGAACTAACACCCTAGTTGATCTGATCGAATCAAATTATACAACACAACTGAGTTGAGAATTGTATGCAATACTGCCCTGTTTCATAATATTGCAAGGTAATATGATATACCATTACCTTAAGAAGGGTATTAATAATACACAAGAGGGAAACTGTATTCTCCCTTAATATAAGGCTATAAATATAACAAAGCTGTAACTGCTGACAGCTCACTGCTAAACAGCCCACTATTACATAATGACCAATGGGACAGCTTCACAGGGGGTATATAACCTACACACGAGCCCCACATTAGGGTTCCCACCTGAAACCTTGACAGCTAACAACTGACCTAGCTTAAGCAGAGGAGTCCCATTACCGGAGTACTAACTGCACTATACTGCCATTACTTATTTTATTATACCTTCGAGTATGGAGAGAGAATACTTATTAACTAAAGGACCGAGTTAATAACACAACAATATTGGCTCCAAAGAGAGTTCGTCCGGAAGCCTTACAGCTTAAAAACTGATAACTTAACTATTGATGCAATTAATTTTGTTATCTGTTTAGACTTTGATGATTTTACGAGCATCTTTGTTTAACATTTATAAAACGAGACGCCCTCGGCTCAAGATGGTTCCGCGCCTGACGTGGAATACTCCCAATTTTTTCCCTGCTGAAAAGTTTCCACGTTTTCGTGCAAAAAGTATGCTATCACAAGAAGCTCCCGGCAACAACAAATGGTTCCCCGTACACATAGTGTATGCGGAACCATAATGATTAAACCCGCAAAGTATTGTCGCTAAAACAGTTCTTTAAGCTTTACTAACGTTATTTAAACGAAACACCCGATGAATTTTTACTTTTAGAAGTCAATAATATAGTACTGAATACTTTCAAGTTAATTGCGCCCATTTTATAAATGTTAACTTTTTTAAATACAAATATGAGGATATAATATATTAAACATAAATTACCTGTGTCGAACAGATTGTAATTACGTCCTTCTCCGTGTGTGCACGTACCAAAAATGACTGTTTAAAACTATGTAAACAATACCTGGACCGTGTTCCAATAACCAGAGGCAGTTACAACGGGATCCGTGTGAACATAGAGTTACGCAGGTCAAGGGGACGGGACAAGGAGGACCGCACCGCCTGCGGCAGTGATCTCGTTACCGGACAAACGAGATTTTCACAATTCGAGATTCTACCGTACGAATTTCACTTTCATCATTGAAAAAGTATGCGCGTGAAGTAGATCGCCTGTCAAGGCAGTCAACGGTTTAAGGCTTACCGCATTCGACGTCTGTGGCGCAATGCGTTTCCATCATTGGAAGGCGCTGATATCTTATTTATTAAAATCTATTTCACTTCAAATATAACAAAAATCACCGATTCTTTCATGAGAAAGTGGAACTACTGTTTTAAGCTGTGCAAATGAATTGGTAATGTGTACAATAATGATTTCACTCTGATAAAAATGGCGCAACGTAAAATGTCAATCATGAACTATTACTATTTGTATAAGAGTTTCTGCCTGTCTTCTGAACAATGTTTAAAACAGTATGTGGGTAAAGAGTTTTGGCTGCCATGCTTTCTGCAAAGAGAGGGTAAACCAGGGGGTCTATTGTGTCTTTAAAACTCAAACTGGACATCACTAGAAATCCAAAGTAGAGAAACCAGTGGGATTACAGGAAGGACTAATTTTCCCCCAAAATGTTTGAAATATGAGAAAGACATTTCTGCCAGATCAAAGTATGAAAATGTTGTGTTTGCGGGTGAAGGCAATTCTACTTTCTTTGTCGGAAACGTCCGTCGAATTTTTTGATAAAAATATAAATCGTTTGTGCATTGGAAATCTCTACACGCTAGCACTGTCGGATCTGGGAAAATGGTTTATCACAAAAACCTCGACTGAGAGTCCTGTATCTAGTCCAGTTTTTGGACAACTTGGTGTGACCTTAATTTAGGACAGACTGGCTTTTATGACAAATGAGATTGATTTGATTTTTTTAGTAATGATAGATCATAATTTCTATTTTTGAAACTTCTTCAAGGAATTTAATTGTACAATAAATAAATGTTTACTGGTAACCTTCCCAAACAAAAATATAAACTTCTCCTTGATGACCATCGTACAACTTAATCAGATATAGGGCGCGGTGATATACACAATAATTTCAATTGGATAATTGCTTGGTCACGTAACGGTCGATGTTACCTTTTGGATACACGTATGCTTACGGCACCTTGACGGAAGAATATCCATTCTGACTGGTTTGTAAATTTTTTTTTAATGGTTGGCTATCAGAATTTTTTTACTTTATTTACAATTTGGTGGATATTCTTCCGGCCGGGTGTTGCACATGTGTACACGCATTGGTGGGAGTTGAGCCCTTGTGTAAGCGTGCACGGCACAGTGCTCAGAACAATTCGGTCACGCCAGCTCGGCCTTCTTCGCGCCTTTAATTTTGTATCACTCTACACGGAAACACTACCATGACAGGTACAAGGAACAGGGCGGCTATGGGTTCAGAAACATTCACATTGGTCTGCGCCAGGGACAGGGACCTGGATCCGGTATTTACTAAGACGTCTGTCCAGTTCCCTGTAAAGGTCCATTGACACCGAGCAATTCTGTCACTGTCAATATAACAAATGCTACGTTGACGGGCAAAATGGGTATGCAATTGTAACCACGTCAGAGGGCCTTCTGTGGTTGCGGACTAATGATGCAATGCCCGGAATTGGTAGTGGCAGTACCAATTCCAAGACACCAGTTTTCGGCTGAA
>JBCAUG010666001.1:0-28332 GCA_038406175.1 Haplosyllis leylae | reverse complement strand
TCTGCACCTCAGGGAGAAGCGCGGAGGGTAGTCTCCGTGCCTAAGGGCGAAGCGTGGAGGGTAGTCTCCAAGCCTCAGGGAGAAGTGCAGAGGGTAGTCTCCGTGCCTCAAGGAGAATCATGGAGGGTAGTCTCTGCGCCTCAGGGAGAAGCGCGGAGGGTAGTCTCCACGCCTCAGGAAGAAGTGCGGAGGGTAGTCTCCATGCCTCAAGTGTGGACGGTAGTCTCCACACTTCAGGGAGAAGTACGGAGGGTAGTCTCCACACCTCAGGGAGAAGCGCGGAGGGTAGTCTCCATGCCTCAGGGAGAAGCAGGGAGGTTAGTCTCTGTGCCTCAGGGAGAAGCGCGGAGGTAGTCTCTGTGCCTCAGGAAGAAGTGCGGATGGTAGTCTCCGTACTTCAAGTGCAGAGGGTAGTCTCCACACCTCAGGGAGAAGCGCGGAGGGTAGTGTCCACACCTCAGGGAGAAGTGCGGAGGGTAATCTCCACACCTCAGGAAGAAGCGCAGAGGGTAGTCTCTGCACCTCAAGTGCAGAGGGTAGTCTCCACACCTCAGGGAGAAGTGTGGAGGGTAGTCTCCGTGCCTCAAGTGTGGAGGGTAGTCTCCACACCTCAGGGAGAAGTGCGGAGGGTAGTCTCCGTGCCTCAGGAAGAAGTGTGAAGGGTAGTCTCCATACCTCAAGCACGGAGGGTAGTCTCCACACCTCAGGGAGAAGTGTGGAGGGTAGTCTCCACACCTCAGGGAGAAGCACGGAGGGTAGTCTCCGCGCCTCAGGGAGAAGTGTGGAGGGTAGTCTCCGCACCTCAGGGAGAAGTGCGAAGGGTAGTCTCCACACCTCAGGGAGAAGTGCGGAGGGTAGTCTCTGTGCCTCAAGTGCAGAGGGTAGTTTCCACACCTCAGGGAGAAGCACGGAGGGTAGTCTCCACACCTCAGGGAGAAGTGCAGAGGGTAGTCTCCGCACCTCAGGAAGAAGCGCAGAGGGTAGTTTCCACACCTCAAGCATGGAGGGTAGTCTCCACACCTCAGGGAGAAGCGTGGAGGGTAGTCTCCACACCTCAGTGAGAAGCATGGAGGGTAGTCTCCGTGCCTCAGGGAGAAGCACGGAGGGTAGTGTCCGCACCTCATTAAGAAGTGCGGAGGGTAGTCTCCATGCCTCAAGTGCGGAGGGTAGTCTCCACACCTCAGGGAGAAGCACGGAGGGTAGTCTCCACACCTCAGGGAGAAGCGCGGAGGGTAGTCTCTGCACCTCAGGGAGAAGCGCAGAGGGTAGTCTCTGCACCTCAGGAAGAAGTGCGGAGGGTAGTCTCTGCACCTCAAGTGCGGAGGGTAGTCTCCGCGCCTCAGGGAGAAGTGCGGAGGGTAGTCTCCGCGCCTCTGTGCCCTATATGTAAGCATTCTGATTGGTTGGGTTCCCCACCACAGCCAATCAGAGTATTGACATGTAGGTCAATAATTAACATAAAACCCTGATTTTTTTCCCCACCACCCTCTTAAGAAAGTATCCGCGCCCCCAGATTACATGAAATAGCTGACTCCAACGAGCCAGCGATAAGTTTAAATTGCATTTTCTCCTGATTAGCACATTGATTATTCCTCTTGATAAATAATATTGTGCTTGCAATCTAACTGTAACTTACCATTGCAAATTTAACACAGTTTCTTTCCTGCATATTCCTTATTATAGACATGTAGTGTGTACCTTTCATTTTAACTAAAGACCTGCCTTCTTGATGACATTTTTACACATAACCATGCAGTGAAAAATTCTTGATGGTGTCTTTATATCCCCTCGTCTCAAGTTACACCATAGCTGTTGATTTGAGTCACTCCCTCTCCCCCTAGCTGAACAGTGACTTTCATGACACTTGTGATGTTGATTACTTGCCTTAATTATTCCCACTCCATAATGAACATCAGATTTTCCTCTCGGACATGAAGTCGGGTTACGTAAATATCACTATGTTTTGGGGCTTGTAATGTTCGTTGGTAGATAACATGCTACAATTTTAAAAAAAACACACATTGAATATGTTAGTTTTCTTCACAGGTCCATTATCCATTGCATATTATGCTCACCGTGTGTAAGATAAGACAATAAATGAGCACACACTGCCACACACCAGATCCTGAGTTCAATTCCCATCAATGCTTGTGCATGGATCTAAAAGGGCAGGTCTCAATGATTGCTGTCCACAGGGCAACAAGTGTTACGCCAGAGGTGAATCTGAGGAATCCATTGAATGCAGGCAATAAAGCACACATTTGAGGGCTCTACCCTAACTTTGAAACACAGGACAGACATCACCCACAAAAAATTTCCTCAAGAAATATGTAATCTACATATCAAAGGAAACTTCAATACTTTCATGTGTTGAGAAAATGTTGACAAAGAATTACTATTTTATATCAGAATTGATGAGTCAGAAGTCAGAATTATATCAGTTAGAGCCAAAATTTGATCAATCAATTATAGACTTGGTTACAATGATCTGATCTCTCATCAATCCCAAAGAGTTCGGTAGCAGAGAATATCGTATGTGCGGTGTCCTTATCACAATATACATTTCTAAAGTTTTTTTTTTTATTCTGAATCAAGCTATACTGAGAAATTGGAGATTTAATTTGGGATGTCTAAAAAGCGATGCTTTCAATGACTTTTATGAAGTCAGAATTGTCTGACGTCTCTGTAAAAACTGAATTTTTGGAAATTCCTGCAGGGTAATGATGCTTACTGTCTGCAACCTGATATTTTTAGTTTAAATTCATATTTAATTTTTCAGTCATTATGTAGTAAGTTGGTTTGGAAATAGTAGACCTATTACTGAAGAAACAAACATAAATGAGGGCAAATTAAACAGATTTAATTTGAAGTCTTAATTTTTAAATTGCAACATATATCCTGGAGTTAGTGAGAGAAGCTTCAATCATTCTCTTGCCGAAGTAGGTCTGCACTATTACAGTGAGCCCTGACAGCTTAATTGAAATCTTGTGGCCGGTTTCATTTCTTCTGGTAGCCTATAAAGTAGGTCGTAAATTGTTCATTGTCATCTCAATGAGCCGGAATTCAGAGCAAGAATAAGAAAAGTTCTCTCTAATTTGCCAAAATTACGTTTGTGATCCTTCTTTTTGAAATATGTCAATGATATTAGAGAGGATTTAAAATTAAAAATGCTCGTACGAGTTAAAAATCATTTTAGCTCTTGAACAAAAAGGTAACTATTGTCTTAAGTGTAAAATATTTGCTTTAATCTTTTCATACCTCTCTTTTGTCACATGAAGAAAAATAATGGAATGAGAGAGGTTGAAATATTGACTCATTCATAGAATATTATGCAGAGATATATGTGTTTGCTGCTAATTGTTGCCTTTCAATGTTACTTTTTCATTGGCCATCGCTACGATGTCACAGCATCGCAACACAGAATTGTAGATATCATTACTTTGTCACTGTAATAATCCTTCTTGTTGCAGCAACACATTTCATGATTTGTGAAAGTGACAGCATGAAGTAGAAACATTGCAAAAATAATTATAGCTTTGAAATAAACCAATCAGTTGGTGACTGCCGCTCTAGAATTCGCTCTCGGAAAATGCGAACATACCTTAATGTGTCCTCCCCTTGTAGTAACGTAAAAGCTGCCAGATTAAATTAGCATTGATGAATTTAAGCAAAGAAGCAGCTGGTGGCAGATATCAGCTATTGAATTGAGATTCACTTGCCCTAAGCCAATTTAGATGTGCAGGATTGATATAAATGAAGGTGTATAGACGGCTGCAATCTACGAGATTAAGCTAATTGCATCGAACCACTTACTGATAAGCTGCTAGTTTATTTGCAGTGGGACAAGAAGAAGAAAGAGAAGAAGCACTTTCTTGCACTAAAAGGTCGATGGCCTCTGGGATGAAAACGACAAAGTGCTTTTTAATCTTAAGGAAATTAAGAATGTTACCAAGACCCTATTTAACCGAACTATGTGAAAGCCTGTAATAGACCTCATGTATGCCTTACTTAAATGGTCGCTACGGACCATAAATATTACCTTTTGCCACTGCACTACCACTATCATAACAGTGATAATCACGATAGATGACCTAATCCTTTCAGTCCAAAAATCAGGTTAATGAAAAGTTTCGTTTGCTAAAAATAAATTTCTTTTATTTAACATTAAAATCAATCGTTCGTTTTTATCAAAAGTGAAATCTGTTGGAATCTACTATGATCTTTAACCTTTTTTGTGATAATGTCCAGGTGTGAAATTGAAATATAGAAAAAAGGGTGTGCAGATTTTACTTTTTTGAAAAAGTTGATTGTCAATTTATTTGTTGTGTTTAGTTAATGGCCTTCTGGCATAATTTGGGCACATATATTTGTTTGCCTGCAAAAATACATATTTTTGACTATTCGAAACTGAGCAAGCTATGTTAATTAAAGAAAGCGAAACTGGGGCACTACCCATCCCACCACTATCATAATCCCGTTAATACTGATGTACGGCCGATTCGTAGTATTACCAATTCAGGTTAATGAGCGGCTTCTATTACAACTAAAAGGCTCGTTCCCCGAAATAGAACATTCTCAATAGCTCGATGCCGTAAAATAAATCCTTCTTCTCTTTAACAGCCCCTCTCCGAAAATGTATGAGAGGTTAGTCAGATAATGGGTGAAACATTATTGATATTACACAGAAATTACTAAATGTTTCATTAAAGATAATGTTACATGCCTTACTGGAGCGTGTAATGAAAACACGTGGATGTAAGAACTTCTCTTTTTAGGCGTTAGTGATTCAATGGTTTTTTCTATTAGTTTTCCCCATCTCTGTATCGACAATCGACACTTGAAAAATAGCTTGCGGATTAACCTCACGGAGCATATGAGTAAATCTTCATTCATGAGCTTGTAAGTAGTCGAGTGTTTTTCTATTCGTCTCTTCCCCAAGTGTCTACAGTTTCTTTAATTCATTACGAGGAAGACAAAAAGGTTTCATCAACTTTCTAGGCTAACAAGCTTGTGGTTGATCTCAGAACTTTGGACTTTTATTTTCCTGAAGGGAGTAGGCAAAGAGTTCCGTGGCCATTTCGGTCTCTATGTGGTTTTGTTATTTTTATTGAGTCCACTTGTTTCTTTGATCCTGGGTTTTTATGGTACTCCGAGGTTAAACTCTAGTTTCCATTACAATATTATATATCATTTTTTCACACTTAATGTAACAACGTAGAAAATAGATAGGGCTTAAATGTTTTAACTTAGATGAAGATTAAGCAGAAAGGAATGACTCTGTCAAAGACATTTGAAGTCCATTTGTCAGTGACATCACAGCCGTCTTTATCTTTACATTCTCTCAACGTGAACAGTCTCAACGGAGAAAACACCCTTTCAAAACGAATGTCCGAATTTGAAAGGAGTCGACAGAAGCAACATTTTACTAATGAACTGATCTTGAATAGGCATTGTGTTACGTGCAAGAAGATGTCCTAATAAGCTGTGGGTAACTTTGGAATTCAACATCCTTCACAGGGATATCCCATAAACACAGGAACGTGGAGCCTAAAAGAGAAGTTTTATGCAAAAGGAAGAGCACTTGTTGGGTTGGATATCAATGTTAAAATGACCACTCCGAATTAAATGGAGTTTCTCTCTTTGGGACAATCTTCAAGCCATTAAAGGTACAGATGCAGCACAAATATTTGATCTCCTCTTTCAAAGGTGCTTATTTTGTGAAACCTTTTACGGCGCCCTCGAAATGAGATACTAAATATCTGATCAAAGCGAGAAATCCTTGGAAGCAATTTTCCTTTCTGTCCACACTTACCTAAAGAAAGGTAAGTATCTGAGGACACTGTATCAAATTGAGGGCAAAACGGTTCATATTTATCAAAGGCTTTCGTTTATCACGAAAACGCTCTGTGGCTTTTTATGTGTGCTCCTGTAATGTCAATATTTATGTTGTGCGATTTCGTGGAAACAAACAGATGAATTTTAAACATTTTTCGGGAATGCAAAGTTCAACGATACCCTGTGATAGTTGTTTTTGGTGAGAGTATTTGCAAAAGATGGTGTCCACGAGATGCCAGAGCGTAACATTGCAGGTTCCCATACTGTAATCTTTGTCACGTCACTGAATTCAAAGAATTCGCAGAATTCAGTGAAAGTCATTCAAGAAAAACTCCACTTGATGAGCAAAGAAAAGAGCAGCTAGTTGATCATGTGTGTAACTTAAAAATTCTCCGCATATATAATCTTTGCATCAGAGGGATTTTAGCTGAGCTACACCCATCTGTGTTGATTGACCAAATGTTAGCTATCATGTATTTGAGTTGAATATGTGATATTCGACAACACTAAGTAGAGTAAACGGGAAAATGTCATCAAGATAAGCTTACATAATGAAACAATTAGTTTTAATTTACTTTTAATTAAATTTTTACCTCTCAGATATTTTGTTGAGTCTGTGACTTAGACCTGCTTTTGGTTATCTGAAAGATACTTGTCGAGAGCTGCTGATGAATTAAAACCATTTACCAGAATGATTTAAAATTATTTATTGAATTTGCAATCCTACCAATAAAGCCATAATCATGTTTGTGGAAATCTCTCACAAAATAGAATAAAAATACATTACCACGTTTCTAGCTGATGGTTCATTCAGGTTGAATAGCCTGTTAATGATCATAAAACTTTTTGTCTGCAATGGCAACAGTGATTTAGTAGACTTGGGCTATCAAAGGCAAATAAGTTAAAAATTGGTGAAACTATCGAACTGTTGTTTCGTATGTCAAGTATCATCAATACAGTAGACGGTTGCATGATGGTTCAGGGATATTACTGCCCACACGACCATCGGTGAAAGCACTTCCAATTGCCGATACTTTTTGGTGGTGGAAGTTTCCCTACTGTGCTGTCCTCCTGTTGTTCCAGGCTGTGGTGAATTTGTTTCCTCCAAAATCCGCCTGATTATTCTCCGGTTCCCGTGTTTAAAGGTTAATTAGCTAATTAATAATTGTAGTTCATTATCATTGTTGGTTCATTTCATTTATATCATATCCTACATTTAATTAGCAACCAGAACAACTACCAACACATCCTTTCTGTGTTTCCTGTCCAAAAATGCACTGCTCATTTAAATGAAACTACAGCTTTTGGTTCATAAATGATGGCATAAATCTTGTCTTTTTCTTGTAAATTTAAAATGTGGATTTCTAAATTTAACTAAGAAATATCATAAGTTATTAGGTAGTGAAAGTCTCACTTAGTGGCTCGTAGCATAAGGGCAAGAGCAAGAGCACCAGAGGATGAAACAGCAAAACAGGGCAAGAGTGCAAGAAGGTGCTAGAACCCTGAAACATGTTTACTTGTAACTTCCTTAATAATAGTCTGCTTTTCAATCTATTTGAACCATTGGAAGAGCATGAGAAAACGCGAGAACAATGTATCGGTACTCCTACCCCATTACCTGTGAATGTAAGGTTATGATAGTGTATATGCGAAAGGGTACAAGGCTGCAATATTGCAAGAGGGTGAGAGAGAGCATGAGAGAGCACAAGAGTGAGAGAATGTGAGAGATTGTGAGAGTATGAGAGGGTCGAAGAATAATGCTTTTGTGCCTCCACCACCTCTGAGTGCAACAAATGCAAACAACTTTGATTGTTGCATGAAGGGTTAAGGTGCCTCCACCACCTCTGGGTATCACCACCAATCTATCTACATTCACAGAATGGAAAATCTTTCCAAAAGTTTGGAACTAAAAGCCAAAACCAACCACTGAGGTGACTGTAAACGAGCCACTAATAACATCAAAAATATTAGAGAGCGACAAATTCACTTTGGCGGCTCGTATGGGAAGTTAACGAGAACCGTATGGAGACAGACATTTGTGTGTGAGACAACTTCACCCTTTAATCCCTTAATCCGAGTTTTTCACTGCCGTTTCTACCATCTCTTATAGCTGCACATTCCGTACACAAGAGCTGTTATTTCTACGTTAATCTCATAGGTAACTCAACAAGCGACTAATAATAAATAGTTAAATCACTGGGACATTCTTACTTATCAATCTGGTCTGTCACGAAGGCGAAAAAGGACAATAATACAACTGTATCACATAGAAAGTTATGAATGACATTTCCAGAAGAGGAGAACAGGTAAGTTATCAAAGAATGCCCGGAAGGGAGTCTAGACGATCCTAAAATAGTTCTAATCCGCATCCGAAGGACTCCTGCTGAAGAAGAAAAAAGGAACCTATTGTGCTGAATTATTTCTCAAAGATACTTTTCAGTTCGGTCTCGGCGATGTGTTTACGGTTGAGTACCACCATGTTAGTCACAATAAGAGGATGGTCATTTTCTATCCATAACGTCAGGATATCAGATTTATGTTATATTCATGTCACTTGAAGCATACGAGATATTTTGAAAGAAAAGCATGTTCTGAACGGGTAACATCTAAATGCTTTTACCATAAAGCTTTTTTCGCAAACAACAAGAAATGAGATTGAGGAAACGTGCAGGTTTATTTGGAAAACCGTTTTGTTGAATTCTATCCATTCAAGCCATTTCCTGTAACAACAGGATCTCCTCACGTTCTGGTTAAAAGTTTCCGCCTGCCCTAATTTTACTAATGTTACTTACCAGAGGAAAAGAAACAAAGACTTCAGGCCTTGAAACCATTTTGAAATTGTAAACCCTTGAGAATGCAACGTTAAGTGACTTCGTGAATTCTTCAGCTTCTTAAGTGTTGGTCATATTTTACTTTGGTGACAGTCTTCAGGCACAACAGAAAACAATAAAGACGTTTTGTTTAAATTAATCAGCTGGTTTTTCAACAAATTATTATTTCAATGATGAATTCTAACACGATGGGCCAGTCACAGTTGCATCAGACAAAGAAAATTTGAAGGCTATGGTTCAAGGGAATATAAACTGGTAAATGCAATTTTTTATTGGCTGTCTGGGGCTCACCTAGACTGGGCGGTCTAGTTTGACTTCTCACCTAGACCGCCCGGTCTAAGTGAGACAACAAGTGCTTCAAAATGGTGGAACAAGACAGCACCCCGTTTTCTGATGTGATTACTTTCGATCTTTTTGACAATGCTAGTGTATCTGACAATGAGATTATTGTACAAAACATGACACAAGATGAATGTGCAGAAATACAAAAAATAGTTGATGGATTAGATGGAGTAAATTCACGTGAATTAATTGATTTCATGAGCCAAGAAAAACAGATTCGTCACAAGCCTGTCAGCAATGAAGAACTAGATAGATTGCCAGGCAAAAACAGTGCTATAACAACTCAATACCAGACTAAATGGTCGCAGGTCTTCATGAGAGGTATATCCCACTATTTTTTAATCAATATTTTAGTGTAATTTCCTTGAAAAACTACGAAACATGACTTTTGAATCAATCTGGCAGCTATGTAAACAAAGAAAATTTACCAGTAAAAATTTACATGTAAAGACGATTTTAGTGGGTACCCCGTTTGAAGTGCTTAGGCCACAGATTTTCACAATTAAGGTGGCATACTAAAGCTTGATTACTACAAGAAAAAACCTGTTTGTAATTAAGAAAATAATGACCTTTAAATGGCTTAAATTTGATGTAATTCTTTCACAAAAAATCGGATATTTAGATGCCGTGATGACATCACAGCCTTCCAAGTCACTCATTGGTTAATACACAATGTAAACAAACAAGCCATGTGTACCTCAGCCAATCAGAATGTTCCAATTCTGAAGGTAGATCTGTGATAAAGTAAACAAGAAGAAGGAGGCAAAGATTTAGCAAACTAAAACTATATTAAAATGTACCATTTTTTCCCTATTTACAGACTGGTTAAAAGAAAACAAAATGGACCAAAACTTTGAGGATCTCCCCCTGAACAGTTAGCAGAACTTCTGAGAAAATTCTACAGCACAGTGCTGTCAAAAAATGGCAAAGAGTACAGCAAGTCTGGCATGATAAATCTTTGCAGTGGCCTGAACAGATACCTACAAGGAGTTACCTTTAAAAAAGCATTCGACTTAATGAATGACCAAATATTTCTACAAGCAAACAAGGTACTCACTGGCCATCTGAGAGACAATAAAGAGAAAGGTTTAGATGTCTCTCAGCCACGAGAGCCACTTGAACAAGCAGATCTGGAAAAGCTATTCAGAGATTACTTCAGACCTGGAGTTCAGACCAAAAACACTGAAGTTTTGTTGCACAAAGTTTTTTTTGATATCATGTACTTTACTGGTAGAAGAGGTAAAGAAGGTCTTCAAGATCTCTGCAAAAATTCATTCAAAGTGAGCAAATCCATAGATGGAAAGGAATACATCGAAATTACATTCAATGAGAAAACTAAAAAAAACCAAGGAGATAGTACATCCACCAGAGTTGATGCTCTTCACAATGATCACCAAATCATTAATGAGCAGCCTGGAAATGATTTGTGTCCTGTTAAATGTTTCAAGGAGTACATGACTCTCCTCAACCCAAAAATTGAAGCATTCTTTCAAAAGCCTAATAAATACAACACTAGTTTTACCCAAGAATGCATTGGCAAAAACAGCCTTGGTTCCATGATGTCTACTATTTCTGACAAGGCTAAATTAAGTAAAATCTACACCAATCATTGCTTGAGGAAGACCACTGCAACAGGCATGTACAGGAAGGGTTTCACATTGTAGGAAATTTCAAATGTTACTAAGCATAAGAATCTCAACTTGCTGAAACACTACATTGCCAAGCCATCCCACAAAGAAAAAGAGAATTATTCAGACGCTCTCTTTGGGTATGCAACCAATGAGCCATGACAAATAGTGCCAAAGAGAAACATGAACGTCAATGAAAGTGACTGTGAAAATCTAAAAAAATGAGAGAAATTGCCACGCCAAGTCATGCAGTACAGCAAGAATGTATCCAGAAGGAAACTAACCAAGACATCATACCTGCTTCGAAAAACACACAGAATAATAGTGTCATGAATAATCAATTGAGACAAGCAGTAAATCTGTTTCAAAATGCCTCTTTTGATAACTGTAACTTCACATTTAACATTCCACAGTAAAAAGAAATTTTTATGTCAAAAGAGAACATTTACAAAATTTTATTTTATCTACAAGAACATTTAGTATCTTAGTTACGACTCGAGTGAAGTCACTTGTTGATGTTTCATAGTTTTATCAGAAATATTTTAAGAATTGTTACAAAAGTTATATTTTTACTTGTTGCTTCTTAAATTACAATAAATTTATTGAAAAATTCATTTATCTTTGATTTAAATAGAAACTTTTACCAAAAAGAAACATGGTACTGCATTACAAAGCCTAACCTAGAACGGTAACCTAGACCGGAGACCATCACTGGAGAGCCATCACCCACACTGAACTTTGCAATGCCAAAAAAATATTTCTTAAAACACTAAAATTAGTAATTATCGTGTCAGAATAGGAATAATCAACTCTTAGATTGGTCTTTGTTGTCCCAGACCGCGGTCTGAGGTTAGACAGCCCTCAGGCAGGGTCTTCCACCCAGCCCTCGGGCTGTCTAACCTCAGACCTTGGTCTGGGACAACAAAGACCATCTACTCGGTGATTATTCCTTAAACATCAGTTAATTGACGCTGTCACTGGTGACTCATAGAGTTGCCTAAACGGTTTACACTGTAATTGCGTGTTTAATCTCAGATGTTTCCATGCTCAGATTTTGTCCACATCCCAGATGTTGTGCAGATATTAAAGTGCAGAAAGGCCATCAGACTCAAGTGTTGTCCATATTCAGATGTGAAATTAGAAAAAGGATACCATGTCTAAATATTTTCCATAACTAGATATTATCGACGGCCAAATTCGAGTCACCTTACTGTAATTTTTACATTTCCTGATAATTTAGTTTTGTTTTTGAGTATTACTGAAAGATGAATGTTTCCGAAACATTATCTCAAAGCAACTGAATTCACGAAGATAAATACACAAGTAAATGGGTATAGGTTCGTAATTGCCAGGAGGTTGCCGCTTTGTTTCATGCAACATAATATTTTTTCGCAGTGAGATTTACGGGAACAAAGCCATTTCTTAGTGATAACGTTGTTCCAAGAGAGTATGGACTTCAAAGATTCAGAAAAGTTAATCATAAACAATTACTTCATAACTTGCAAATCGACTCTAAAATCTATCCAAAATATCAAAGAGCATCTGTTATCTGTGTGTACGGCTAAACGACATGACAGACATGAATGCGGGAAATTCAGAATGAACATGTCACCCATCGACAAGACACTCACACAAAAGACGAGCCACAAACCAGGATATAGGTTGCCCCCTGTTAATCCGAGACTCTTTGTACTTGTGATTTACATAGGAGATGAAAAAGAAAGACATTAAGCATTTAGTCAGGTTAGATTCTTTTTGTGTGAAATATTAAATATAGTTTTAATGGTTTTAGTTTTGGGAGCACTTTAAATTTCATTGTAGTATACTTGCCTGCTGGCGCAGAAATAATACATAAATGTGGTCGAGTGATAATTCTAGGCAATCATAAACTGAAATAGAATTTTCTGTCTGGAATGTGGTAATGGTTATTCTTGCTATTTCTCCACCTTTTTTCCACTATCTTGCCACGTTACATATCAGATTTTCTTGCTGTTATTGCAAAGGTACGCTGACAGTTGACATTCCTCTCCTTCAACTGATTACTCAGTTTAAAGACCAGACACCCTCTGGAGATGTCAGCAATTCTGAAGATCTTTGATGAGACAACAGTACTGCACTAAAACCACGATGACGTGACTGAAGAGTTTTTGCCCAGTTGTTGACGCATTTTGCAAATGTACTGATTTCAATCCAAATTTATGTTCAGTTTGGGAAAAAGAGATTTGACAAGCGGGTTTTTCACGATACACGTTTCTGTCAGATTATCTGACAGATCTTGCAGGGTACGGCACGTGCTTAAGCATATACAGGGAGGGCTCCGCCCACACCCTAGACCCGGACCAGACCAGCCTATAGAGGCCTGGCATGTACCCATATATCCATATATATATAGAGTGCACTGCTAATAGGGCCAGAGTAGAATAAACGCACTTTCACCACACCAAGAGTTACTCTCTTATAGCCACAGAGAGGTACACAGAACGTGCACCTTACAACCAACACAGACAACCAAATAGTGATTTAGCACAGTTGGCAGAGCATTGGCCTCATGATCCAGGGGTCCTGTGTTCCAACCCCACTGGGGGCGATTTTTGGCGAATTTATTTTTGCTCTTCCCTGTAAGAAGATCTGTCAGATAATCTGACAGAAGCGTGTATCGCGAAAAACCCGAAGGAGCAGGGAACGCACTTGAATTGTTGTACAGAGAAGGTGTCAACTGAAGTATGAAATTTTCCATGGGATGCTGAGTTCCGCGTGACATTTCAGGAGGCCAAAAATGTTTTACTTATTTTGTTTAAAATTCTTTTCAAAGTCTATTGATCTCAGATCAAGCCATGCAAATGGTAACAGTATACTTAGTCACTTTTCTGGATTATAATGTTTTTTATGGAAGTTGTAACAAAACATTTGATGAAATTTGGCTCTGAAACTGTTTAGATCATCTTTGTTCATGTTGGCAATGATGAAATTTACTTAGTTCAGAATTTATTGAAGGTTATGTAAAGATATGTTTACATCACGAGGAAAATATTATGTGATGTAGCTTAATAAAGTTAATTGAAAACTTTATTAAAATTTTGATTAAAAACTAATCAAACTCATTTTTTGTAACCTATCTAACTTTGTATGATGGTAAAATGTTTCAGTCCAATGAAGTCTGTGTTTCTTTTCCAGGATCATGAGATTGATTTCAGCTAAAATCTGCTGTATTAAATTTAATTTAAATAATGGCCTGAAACCAGCACGTTAGACGATTGTCGAGATACATAAGAGATTTGAAGTTCCATCAAAATCTTAAGTCACATGGATTATAGTGTTGCTCTTTGGTGACAGCACAACAATAGTCTTCTTCTTGATAGTTTCAACAGATAAACCACCATTACTGTTAGCTGAGGCAACACGATACTGTTGCATGTTATCTTTCAAATGTCGTTTGGTTCATTTTCTGCTCATGTACACACAATGTCCTGCTAGGCGGATTGACATTAAAGGATTCCTTAATGGAATTTCCCCTATCAAACAGTCTTTAGGTTGATGAAATTGATCGCCATTTATTTAATAGAAATACAGTGGAAGACAAGAATATTAAAGCTGAATGTAACGGATGTAGCCGGAATGATACATTTGAATGTTCTATCGCTAATGTTGTAATCACACGGGGAAAAAATTGAAATGGATGAAATGGTCTAGAATTGAAAGTTGAATAGTGTGGTTTGATAACATGTAGCCTAAAATGTTATGCAAGTCTTTCATTATAATTGAAGCTTCTATTAAGTTAATAATAGTTAAACGAAAAAAAATTTGACATTATTATTTTACGTTGGTATCCAATCTCCGTTTAACCGAAATTGTCAACTGTCGAGTTTTTCAGTTAAACACTTCCAAATGTTGGTATTATGCTAATCAGTGCAACTAATTACATATTAGTCATGGTAAAAGAAAATCTTATAAAGAAATTCCCAGTTTATAAATTTGTTTGAGCACACTTCCTTTTCAGATTATTGTTTCAAGGTTGTTATGGTTTCATTTTTTTCAATTTCTTTGAAATGGAAACTAACCTTTCCATGAATCCTTAAAGAAACTGTAGATCTTCGTTTGTGACCTATCATACATCTGCTCTCTGTATGTCAACAATCATTTTCATTCCATCTTTACTACATTAGTTTCCCTGAAGACATGGAACTCTTTGCTACTGTATTTTCTTGCTCTGGCCCTCATTGATAGTCTCAAATGGATATCCGCAGTACCCCCTCCTACATAATGACCCAACTCAATTGTCAATTTAGATTATGAGCAGTCGGACGATATATCAACTTATTCCATTACAAACAATGAGTCTTATTTCCAGTTCCTGGTTTGTAACTACTCATTTACAAATGGGATGAACGTTTAAAGATATTTCATGTCCTTGTCAGTAGCAAAGACAGTTGCGACATGTTTTTAAAGCAGAAATGGAGCTTTTGGTCGCAGGTTAGATGTTTTGTGGCTAAAGTCATGAAATAAAGTCCATGTTCGTTTCAAGGATTCGGATTGATGAATAGGTTTGTTGAGGCCATTGCAGTTTTTTACTGCACTTTGCAGGTTTTTTCACTGCACTGGATAAACACCTTGTTCTTGTCTTGGGGGGGAAACAGAATAGATCAAGGTGAAATAAATACTGTAAAGTTGTTATTTTCAATTGAACAATCTCAATTACCCGGGAAAATTACCATTTCAAATGACCCTTAAAAATAATCTACTAAATAGGATTTGAGTCAAGTTTATTTTAATAACGCGTACTTTAATTAAACTAGAGAGAGGGAAACGACAGCTGAACCTTTCTTGGGGTACGTCTGGCAATGGAGCCAAGAATCGTACACTGGGTTTTTTTTGTTCACACTCGATCTGGCTTTTCCCGAGGATATGCATGAAACAAGATAAAACAAGTACGAGACCATTGTCTCATAATATTTTCTTGAAAAAAAACAGCAGCGGCGGTGTTGTTCAATTTCACTTTCATACCACATCTCTGCCAACTTGATAATGTTTTACGGGTTTAAATGATTCCCTTTGATAATTTTAGGATTGGAAGGATAAAGAGTCGCGGGCACGTGAAAATGTAATCTGTTTGCTGCTTCACACAGATGTTTACTAATTTACCAGAGAAACCCTCAATCAGGTCCTTTTTTCATTTCTCTGTTTACCTTGGATAATTTCGTGGAAATTTCTTGCCAAGTCACTGAAGTTGAACAACAGGATATTTCGAACTCTTGTTATTTCGAATAAGCCCAGTAAATAATTGTGAATGGCAAGGTAAATTGAATAATGTCTTGTATCTTTTTGAAATCAGAACAAAAACGTGAACGGAGATGAATGTCATGCGAGTGTTATATGTTGTTGTTTTGTCCATTCAACAATTTCAGTAGAAATCGCGAAAACCAGAATGCAGATTTTTGTTACACTGTCGCATCCTTTAGCCTTATGATCACAAGAGAGGGTATATTTTTGTCCTGTTTTAGGGAAATGAGGTTAAATTGATCCCAACGGTCCTATAATCTTACACTTCATATCATTTCACAGATGATCACAGCAACTTGGATGCTTTTATGAATCTTAGCATGCATGCGAAATCGTAATATCTCTTCATCAAACCGATTACGAAATGTCCCCTAAGAACACATTGGGGTCTGCATCTGAGTAAATTATGAGAACGTTCACTTAAAAGGTCTCTTTTTCTCTTCTGGTACAAAGGAGGACTTTGAATTGGACACTCATGAATTGCAGAAGTCTTCATTTTAAGAGATATTTATTGGCAAATATATTGCACTATCACGAATCTTTTGTTTTCATTTTGATAGGCCAAATAGGTTGACTATGTACAGGACTTTCATGATGCAGGATTGCTAAATTCGGAGAATTTGAAGAATGTAATGAAATCAGTGAGCATACGCCTTGCAGAAAATTTGAAAGAACTTTAATCATTGAAATCTCGGCAATCGTCTGGACTTGGCAAAAGTGAAAAGTCCACCAAATGTCTTTTCGCTATCCTGAGCTTCGATTCAAGAGAGCATTGTATCGTTTTATTCAAATTAAAGTCCTTTCCAGATGTTAACTGTTCAGTTGTGTCGCAAGTGTCCGTTGTTTCCAAAGACACATCATGCATTCAACCTCGAACAATCTTGACTACATTAGAATTGTTTGCAAATTATTAATGAAACTTGAACAGGTAAAGTGCGTGAGACCCGTATGCTCTGAGGGTAGCTTGCAGTACCTTTATTAAGAAATAACAAGAAACAAGTAAAATGTGAAGCTTCCTGCGTCACAGGAAGGTGACAGGGCGCCCGTTGTGTAGTTTAATTATCATTAATTAACCCAAAGAGATTTCTTATCAGTTGAAGAAAATGTGCATGATGCGATGCCAATTACATAAGTGTATTACTCTTCAGTAATGCATTTACTGTGAACGCACTCAGATTTCCGGCTTTTTGCAGGATGCCTAAATGAACATTAAAGATCGAGAGTGACTTTAAAATAAGGAAGGCAAGGTCACATCAATCATACATTTACACAGATTGATGAGTTCGGACAGAGTGCACATTAAGAGTCCTGTCCGAATTCATGCGTCAATCGTAGATTTCTGGGTTTATTCACTCTGAGACCGCAGAACGCGTTGGAGTAAATTACATGATGCAGTGACCACACAGTGTCTTGTGATCTTAATTATTCACCGAAGATTAATAGTGCCAACATTCTAGATCTATTTCATAGTGCTCAGAAATATGCGTCATTAACTGCTGGCCAAATTAGCACCATTGATGTCATCAGTTACGATCAATGCTGATTCCAGTGTAGTAAATAGTGAGGCTAAGTTGCTAATAAAGAAACAAAATGCATACTCCTTGGCGTTCTACTTTCTTGTGGTAAACAATAATAAGTTTTTCACAACTCCCAACAATACAAGGACACTAATGTTGCCAACTTCATTTTGGCTGTGCCATTAGAAATGAACCAGACTAATAAAGTCTGCAACCCAGAAATTAATCATCTTATACCCACTGACAAACTAATTTTACATTTACTTGTACCATATGGTGCAAATAGGGAAGGGAACTTCATATATATTGGAATACAAAGTTAGCGATAATGCCAAAATTTTTGTTTGTGAAAAATATAATTGGTGGGAATAGAATATCTGCACCGACCCAGGCATGATACGTGAAATTGCCTTCCCGTTGCCTCAAATTAAAATTTGAAGAGCATAATTACCTTGGTTGTGAGGAAAATTCCATTAACATCTCAGTTTATGAGCCATATTCAGTAAAGTTAAGTCAATTGTCTACCTAGAAGACAGACCTGTTGAGAACTACTGACCGTTTACCAACAAATGATAGTTGTGCTGAGAAAATAGCGAAAGTACATATTGGGAGGTTCAGTTGTGCTTAATGACAGAAATGAATGAGTGCAAAACAGGAAGTGTAGTTGGAGCTCTAAAAGTTTAATTTGAATCCTGCCAGTGCATTAGAAGTCATTAGCATGTAAGTCTGTACAATTGCAGAAGACGTTCATTAGCTTTTGGAAAGCAGACCGCTTGCAAGGACTGCCAAAAGGCTTTCAGGTATCGGTCAGATTAAAACGTAAGACCTTTTGCAGAACTGTTTCAGTTACAAGTAACGATTAAGTTTGTTTAATTTTAAATCAAATTTAGGTAGATCAATTTTCGGAAAAATACATGAAGTGGTTTGATTCCATCGCTGACCTTTCCTGATTTAAAACATCACAAGTTCGCATTTTCATTCCTTGGTTACTGGTGCCAATTTGGACGCGTGATGTTGTGGAATTTGCGTTTGAACGCACGATTACGACCGTCACTGGTTCGATCGTAAAACCTAATTGCTCAACATAAATTTCAAGCAAGAAACGGAGTAATGTTGCATGAATACCTCTATTTCCTGAGGTAATATTTGCATTGATAAGATTCCAATAATTTTACCGCTGTACGTCACGCAATTTTACATAGTGACGAAATATGTCCTTGGCTTTGAAGTAGCATCATCTAAAGTGCACATAAACAGAAATCTGAGTCAAAATTAGAGGCATGTATAGAACATTATTAATTTGAATGTGGAAAATGACATAATGGTATATATTTTGAAGACTGTAAACAACACATTTTCTTCAAAAACAAAAATTGGATACATCGTGATTATTCGAGTTTTCCATAAACGATCCAGAATTTGCAAGATTTAAACCTTTTCTTAGTTATTCTAATGATCCTACGGTGGCAGTTGACACTAACCTGGTATTAGTTTAATTCATGGTTCGAACGTATAGACAAGAATTGATTTTGGCTGCTCTTCGCACAATGGTGCCTAATTTAGTCTGTGCAAAACCATTGATTAGACCATCAGCAAGCTGTTCACTTACATCTTCCGGTCGGGTTGTCAAAGAACACCAACGCCGAACAAGAATGTGTCGAAGGATAGAACAATATAGCAGCACTCGTGTCAGAAGATCGCAGTTGCTTTTATTTGCATATAGTCTGAGTAGTAATTGCGTTCTGTCAATTTTACACCATTTTGGTTAGTTGTAAGAACTACAAAAGCAACATGTGACTCTGGCTAACTGTAGGAATTATCTCTGAGTCCAACACCAGTTTAGTAGGAATATCAATGTTAATACAATACTAAGATCCTGTAAACACTCAAATCAAATCAGTTCCTTACATTTTACTTGACGTTGAAAAAGAAATACAAAATTCCGTTCTTCAAATTGGCTACAGTCAAAGTAAGTATAGAAGGAATTGTTGTGTAACTTTCATTTCATTTTTATTCTTAGCCGTAGAGTGGAGAAGAATGAAGTGTACCCTGAATCAAGATTATAAACATAAAAGCCACAGAAAGTGCACGTCTAGTCCAGACTTATTTAAAGTTAGAGGCATTACTTTACATTCCGTTTGATTTCCAACCACAAAAGGTGTAATGCTCTTAACAGGAACCTTCGAGAAACGTCGGCAAAAATGTAAACGTAGACCTTCGTTCAAAACATTTTGACGTATATATGTGTTTTTTCATGTGCCTTCTTTTTGTTAAAGGTCTCTTATGTCTTATTATTGTCTGCTGATACGGAATATTTTCAGTCCCGTCTGTATCTCTGACTGTCTGAGATTTTTTGCCATTACCAAGTACGTAGTAAGAGGGAAGGTAATGTTTTCAGAGGTGTCTGTTTGTCTGTTCACAGGAAAGGGTAGAGTGCATCCTGTCCAGGTCCTGTTGGGGGTAGGGTATATCCTGTCCAGGTCCTGTCTCGGGTGAGGGTAGACCAGACCTGGTCAGAGGTAGGGGGTAAGGTAACTTCGTCTGGACCATACCCCTCCCTCCCCCTCTCTTCCCCGGCTAGGTCTAGTGTAGCGTGATATGGACGGGTGTTGTGGTCAGTATTACTTCCTAATGTTAATGAGAGGTTGTCTTGTTTTGATCAAAATTATTGCCGCATTGCAGCTTTTGTGCACAAACAGTGCAGGACACTATTAACTTACCTGAGATCTTTTGAAACATAATTTTACTTCTGGACAGAATAAAGTCTTCTTTTAATCAATGTCATAGTCTCAAGGTAAAATACTTTTCAACATAAAAAGTATTTCGCCAACTGACAGCCGCTACCCATTGTTGTGTTTTGTTTCTAACTGTCCAGACAACACATTCTGAAAGATTCTTCGACAGCACGAAACAAATTGCTCAGACAACCTTTTAAATTTTCTAATATATAAGATTTTACTCATTCAATTGAGAAATCTTCCCAACTCTGATTACCTGAATGATTGAAGCGTGAAACCTATTTGGGCCCATTCTTGCGGAAGTCTTGGGTCTAAGATAAATTTAAGGCCAAGAACGTGTCTTGCTGGTTAAATTACGCTACCACCTATTTCAAGCGGAAAATTCATTTCCTTCATTTGAGCAATAAATCAGTATTTGTAAATTCAACTTCATGAGGGGAAGTACAATAGCTTTCCTAGACACATTGTAAACTATTTTTACAAAACATCCAGTATACTTATGAAATTTGTAACAAAATGTATTTCACTGACGGTGTATTCAATAAAATCGAGGAAATCTTATCTTGTCTTTTCAGGAGAAATGCTGCTTAATAAAAAGTATAGATAATATTACCTGAAAAAGTGATTGTGAGATGTGTCACTTGACTTAGTTCATGGAAGTAAGCGTGGTAGGTTTTATTTCATTTCCTACTCACTAAAATGCTGTACAAATGTTTCTTTTTTACTTTTTACAACATTAGATGAAGGGGACTGCCGCTATGATTACAGGCCTCAGGAAAAGTAGTAAAATAGTAAAAATAGTAAAATAGTAACTTTTCAGGGGTTGGATTTTGAAACACTTTGAAATTATATCAATTATTCTGTCCTCTAATGTCACATCTAAAATTAGCCACTTTCTTGGTCAGATTTAGAAAACTTCAAACGTTGGTTGGGAATAAATGTTCAACAGGATCAATTAAACGCACAATTTCTGAGAATGGTTAGATAATAAGGATATTGTATTTTTCCCGAAGAGTTCAATTAACAAACAGGATTATCGTTAAATGTTTATTTTCAATCACTAATAATCTGAGCAAAAAGTGCCTCGCTCAGTTGTTTCAAGCTACTCTAACCTAGAACTACTAAATATTAATTTGAAGCAAATGGATGCATTGTATCTGTAGCACTGAACACTTCTTTTCTACAAGCTCGGTGTTTAGGAACTAGGAAGTAGACAGCCATTTGGTGCTGACTCTTCTTCGAAGTCTCCTCGCGTCCTATTGAACATAATTCTGCTTTTAAAACATCGTCTTCACTTGCCACTTGAATGGGGAGTGATAATGAAACTTGCACTCAGTTCTGACCGAAATGGGTCTGAATTGATGTTATCCGTCTTCCCACTATCTCTTTATCAACCCGCATTTGGCTCTCAGTTAAATGTAGATGTTCACTATTGAAGAACCACAAAGTTCATCTTACCAGCAATTAACACAACATCAAGTGCGCAAGTGAAAGTGAAAGAGAATATAAACGTGCCTTTAAATTTATTACAAACTCCTCTTTCTTCTTTATGGTTCGCCTCCGGTATAGTCAGTTTAAACCAGATCCTAACATTCCTCAGTACTTCCGCGTAGGAAATTTTCGTACTTGTTCTTCAATTTTATTCAATTTAACTGTTATTGCATTCTGGACGATCCACATGTCGGCAATGTTATTTATCAATAACATGTACGAGATATGTCTCTGCAATGTTAAAAACGTTGCTGACAAAGGTTCGTAAATGTTCGCAACAGAAACAGCCGATCCACACTGCATGAATCTTAAATAACAGAAATGTTAGAACGTTTTTTGTGCCTTGAATTTCAACTTCAAAAGAACTGTTGACTGATGGATATTTTAAAAATATCTTCTTTAATATCTAAGATATTCATTCCTGTGGTTTCTCTAAAATTAATTAAATGGCATAAATACTGTGCGGAACTTAATAAGAAAGTGGCAATCATAATAAGTAGATTTGTCGGCCATGTTGCTCGAGCTCTACACCATTTTCTTCCCCCAAAACATGGTATATTATGTACAAATCCTTGAATGAATATTTAGCCCCTTTTCCTCTTAATTTGCTGATTTAGTTCATTTGATTCAGATGCATCTTCGTATTAGGACTTATCCTCAGGGAATTAAGGCAAAGTGCATTACTGTGTCTATTTGAATACTTTTGTTAACACGGGGCATAATGTTAATGATTCCATGCCAGAGCACTCATAATCATATCATGCAAATGCGTCTTATAGCACATTTATTTATTAGTTTGAAAGAATAAAGCAAAATTGTCGAGTTTTTCCTAAACTGTTGAAGGATATGATATTGTTTTCTTGGTATAAATCGATGGATACACATGGTCTTATTTAAAGATTTTATTTTTATTATTTAGAGGTTTAGACATGGATATGGTTTTATTTAGAGATTTTCATGAGTACAATTTCAATTAGCTAATTTCTAATTCGCAAGCACATTTATATTTTCGTTGAAATAGTTATACTCTACTTAACAATAACAACTGAGTCGTTTGTTTATTTCGGTTATGTCTAAGAAACAGGATTCATTTCTGGACATGTTACTCTGCTGAAAATCATCTGTGTCTAATTAGTTTTCTTTTGGAAAATGATACATCTTGTAAGATGACGAAGAGTCCTGAATAAACCTCGTCACGGAAGAACCCATCGAGGAAACAGCTGGAACTGAACTGATAATATTCGCCTGGGATATAAAGCATCAGCTTAATTTGTTTTAGGTGCCAAGAAGCATTCCCATATGAATGTTAGCACACTCTGAAGTATTGATGTGAAGGATGTGAAAAATGTTTTATTGGTGTCTTGAGGAGAATTTTCCACATGGCCTTATGTTACACGTTTTTGTCTAATTGTGTTAATAGCATACAAGTGACAAGACATAGAGCACACACATTGTAAGTAGTCACAGGAGATGGACCTGCATGATCTTTGTAAATGAATTGGGTTTGTTCTGAAGTATAAAGGAGTACATTAGAAGTAAAAGTTTCATGAATTTCTGCTGTTCCTGCCTGTGGTGTACCACCGACGGTGTGCTTTTCAAAATATTTTTTTTAAAAACATTTCTGAAAACCAAGGACATGGGTGCAAAGTAAAATGGTATTTCAGTCAGTAAAATTTTTTCGTCAATCTTTGAGTATGGAAGAAATTCAGAGCAGACTGAATATCAAAGTTGTCAGCATAATCTCACGTAGAAAACAAGTCAGTAACATTTGACATACCTATGGTTAGTTGTTCAATTGGAGCACAAATTCAATTGCATAAATCCACAAATTTAGTTACACAAATCAGGAAAATGTGGTAATAGAATACCATTAACTCTTATGCAATCAGGAAACTATGGTAATATATGTACCGTTGACTCTTATGCAAAGTTTACCACGGTTAACTGAATTCTATCGTATTTGTTTTGTTAAACTATATTCAGCAAACAGTTACGATAAGGAATACTTTCGTTTTCTTTGCCAACAACCTATAAAATTTAGTATCTGGAAACAACTTTATTTTCCACAAATATTAGATAAAGTCAATCTGTGTCATCTTTCGGACGAAGGCTATTGCTGCTAGGTATCCTGTAAATAAAAGATGTTTCAAGACGTTGTGAACCAGTAAGATATCTGAGGAATAAATGTTCCATTAATTTTATTGCGACTCCAACAATAACGGTTACCACACGGTTGATAGTTATGGTGAAGGATAAGGCAGAGTAATGCGTCTTTATTGGGCGCAATGGGATATAGATCAATTTGTAATGAGGTACAGCCTATTTATCTGATAAAAATAGTCAGTATTGTGTTGCAATCATTGTGGGTCAATAGGGTTTTATTTCGTTTTGCGATGGGTCATTTCTTACATTACTTTAGCTCCGAAATACTACGTTGACCACAAATAGGTTTATTTTGTGTGACAATTTATCACATAGATGCTGCACAGTGCTTAGGGTATGCCCAAACAAAATCACTGTTTCCCGTCCACCAGTGTTCTCAACGCAGAAGAAGCGTGATACAGCTTAAGTGTCCATAAAAGGGTAAAGGGGTAGAAGGGTGGTGGTTGTAGTTTTCTCAAATGTGTTCCTTTGTCCAAAATAACCTAAAATCCCCAATTTTATTGACGTGGCGAGGTGGTGTTTTTCTGTGAGACATCTGGTGGCAAACTTCATTAATATTTTCGCATGGTTTTGTAGTTTGTTTCAGCATGTTGTTTTTTTCTTATCCTATCTTTCACTGACCTAACTCATAAACATTAAATAGTGTTTTCAGAAGCCGGCCGGCAGGGGGCACAAGTGGGATCACTCTCCGAGTAAATAGGTCACAAAAGATGGCAACCAAAGGATACCGCATAAGTTTCATGTTCCTTACTTCCCCACTATTTATTTCAGAATCTGGTTCTGGTTTCTTCCCAAGTCTCATTAACTGTGAATGCAGGAACTAGTAATTGTGTATTATGATGGTCATTATTGGTTGCGAGTGATAATCAGAAGTCAGATGATGAGGGGTCAATAATGGCCGACGGTGAGCAAAGAGACAACAAGGATGAGAATAAACCACATTATCTGTCCATTCGATTTTCAGTTGAGTTCCAGTAATCAATCAATTCAACCAGCTGCTAACATATTGGAAATATCTGCCACGACTGCCAGAAGGAGTCTTCTGAGCAGTTTTTCATTTCACTGTTCAAGTAGACATTTTTATTTCTTTTCAATGGACAGAGATCTTTCATTGCTCATGAGATTAACATTGGCTAGCAGAAAAAATTACTTTACCATTTATTTGCAAGACGACGCCACAGATAAATTCAAAATCTCTCATATTAGTATGATTCCAGTAACCAAAAAGACTTAGGTTTCAAAATCAAGACCACAGAATACTTTTGTGTTACCGTTTCAGGCGTTGACTTGGTTGAATCTCAACTTAAAAGACTAAGAGAATTACAAGCCAGTGCAACAAGAAACAATCGTATTTTTCCTATTTTGGTTTTGAAATTTGGTGAATTCATCTAATTAGTTGAATTAGACAAGTGCTTCATGGATACTGGAATATGAATAGTAATTTGTCCACACATAATGTATTTAGTTATCTATGGATAGTGCAAATTCAATTTTAATTATCCATGGAGAGTGTTCATTCATTGTGCACTTAGTGCTACATTATCCATGAATAGTGAACTGTTCCATGGATAATGCAAGTGAAGAGTTCACCTGTCCACGAATAATCAATTCTAGTATCCATGTGCAATTAGATGAATGAGTCTAATTCATCTAATTCAGCACGATCCAAAACCAAAATAGGAACAATACGAATAAAGTAGAGAACTCACCTGGTGACGTAGGTGACTCTCATATTGAACTATTTCCTTTAGTGCCTCTAAAATTACATGATGGAATTTGCTTGAGCACGTCTAAAATTTATTCCTCGTAGATGATATCTGTAATCAATATTGATAATTAAGTAGAGCATTGTTAATATATAGCTTTTATGTGTCTAACAAGCCAGAATGTGCTGCTGTATATTGGAGAAAAAAGTAAGTTTTGGTGATATAAAAACCTTGGATAAAAAATCCAAACATTCAGGTTGATATGAGATATCCCAGGTGTATTTTGAATCTGACTATGAAGGAAGTTTGAAGATGTATAAGCGAAGTAAATACCCCCTGTACCTATTGGGCACATTTGCAGATTTTTCTAGAATGTAACAGGAAATTTCAGTTCCGTATTGGATAATCACGAAGCCATCATGCTTTCTGCTCAACTTGAATCAGGTGTTTTGAGTAAAGTATGAGTGGGAGGGAAGCAAGTACAGGATTCCAGACACGGCTTCAAAACTCGAGAACTTCTAGCACCCTCGATCGTGACACAGAAAGAAAGAAAACAGGAAAAGGATATCATTAATCTAGCACGCGTGAGTCCAGTGTCAATGGTCGTTATCTTGAGGTCAGCCGAACACCCTGGCCCCCAGGAAGTGTAATTAGAGCCTAATTCAAGTGGACCATACTCGCTTAATTGATGTTCACTCCACCCATTATGGGTATTTAAGATTATACATCATCCGAATGAAAACGTAAATATCATAATAGAGTGAAATGCCCATAATTAGCCTTGACCAACTCCTCAGCACCGGTAATGGGGCTCATCGTATAAATCTTTAATTACCAGGCACCTTCCATGAACAGGCTTCTGAATCAATAGTACAAAGGTAATAGAACTTGACCTGTAATCCCTCATAACTCACGCAAATCATGGTTTCCTTCAATAACTAAAGTTACAGAATTTTCTAATTTGTCTAATCTGACAACAATGAAATTTCATCGCACAAAAAGTAGTAAAGTTCAAAGTCACCTTCATTCACAACAAAGTTCAAACGACATAAAAATGTCAATTTGCCAAGTACCCCTCACAGAACATTTTCTAAAAGAATTCCGCAAGTAACTTTATTATTTGGTTAGACCGCAAAAGTGTATTCGTTTACTGCATTTTATAGTCAACTCATATGTTTTCGGTGTGTATTAATTTAAAACAACATCATTGGGGACAAAAAACTAATTTTGTGGCCTTACAAAAAAATTAATTTCCTGAAAAAAGTCTGAAAAAAATTACGGCCAAACGTATGGACAAATGTTATTTCTCTAAAGACACAGATGATTATCTAATGGGTGTTATTCAGACAACTGTTGGAGTGACAAATGGATCCCCATAGATTTACTTCAGAGTAGTTGACAGATGATGTGATCTCATTCTAAGAATGGCACTGATTTAATCACATGCAAAGGTAAACTGAACCGTCCATTGACATAAACTGGAGTATTTATGTCTGTAAAATATTTAGAGACTTTCGCACATAGCGTCACCAATCAAGCTCAACGCCAACCGATTCTTTTACATGCGAAGTCTCTTTATGGAAATGGTCCGCCCCAGCACAAGATTTTATGTGTAATTTGATATAACTTTATAATGAGACATAACAATCAATTAGAATATAAAGGTTTTGCATTCCTTGGACAAAATTACTGTTCCGCAAATGAGACAGAAATAGATTGAGATTGATGAAACGTCTGTACCACTTAAAATGCTATTGTATCTGAACTTGAAGAGCAAATGAAAAGCGTAAACGTTTTAGCTAAATGAAATATCCAGAATCAAAAAAATAAGATACCTTTCAGTCTTTTCCTCAATAAATTCAACTGGAAAGTCTCGTGAATGGCTGTGAGTTTTCACAAAATCAGACTTCTCTGGAACCTGTTGGCTCGAATACATTCCACGAATGCTGAATTTTAGGTCAAAATGATATGACAACAAAGCGAAGAATCTGAGTTTTTATGAATTCTAGCAAATACACTTACCAATAACAGACCTTCTTCCGTAAAGGAAATTATGTTGATACGAGAAATGTCGAAAAGAGTTACAGACTTCCTTTCACATTCCCTGCATTTTGGCTTTAATGTTGATTGTGATTAAAGAAAGAAATATGAATTTGAGAATTGTACTTCATCAGTCTTGGCCCAAAATTCCATAATTGAGTCTATCCCTTTACCATCAGGTCTAACATACAGATTTGCACTTGATATATTATATAATCAAATTATACCTACAAAAGATTCCATGGTGTCATGTAAAATTGTTATTCTTTGTTGCTTCAAAGATAGGTTTGTGCATGTTTACTGACGCTACATCAAGTCAAAATTTCTATTTGATGATAACATACTCCTGTATTCCCATCATATGGGAGGATTCTTATGACATATACAGTGCAAAGAAATGAACGAGGGATTTGCATGAGTATGTTGAGTTATATTTTGATCTTGCATGAAAGAAACCCTCTGGTGACACAACTTCTTGTGTCTTGTTTTTTTTTTCGTAAATAGGAAAGATTTGCAACGATTTCAAGAACAAAAAATAGCCGGGTGACGGGCTGAGGTGGTTTAAGTTATATGTGTCAAAATGTCAAAAGATGTCAAGTTACCAAAAAGATGTCAAATAGTCAAACATGTGGAATATGGATGAGGTTCAGAAAAAAAAATGACAAAATGAGGTTCACACATATTGACGTCACATATCAAGGTCATCAAAATTGGTCAAAAATACTTTCTATGGACATTTTGAGGGTTTTTGATGACCATCATAT
>JBCAUG010666000.1:0-47619 GCA_038406175.1 Haplosyllis leylae | reverse complement strand
ATGAAAAATTGCACATTTTTGATTCCAATTCTTCAGTCATCCTTTCTATATGGGTATATTATACATGAAGAGACATAGAATATTGGAATGAGAATATGTAGCAAAGCTCAAAAATATTTGATTGCTCATAACTTTTTTAGTTTTGATCATAATGTAGGCATGTTGCACCTCATTTCACTTGTATTGATGAGAGGAATCCAACTGTATAAGAATTTTTGAAATTGGAGTTACCCAGTTCTCACAACTACTCAAAATGATGAAAAATTGCACATTTTTTATTCCAATTCTTCAGTCATCCTTTCTATATGGGTATATTATACATGGAGGGACATATACAGGTGAGATCGATGTATCTGAACAGGAGTCATAGAAAATTGGAATGAGAACATGTAACAAAGCTCAGAAATATTTGATTGCTCATACCTTTTTTAATTTTGATCATAACAAATGTCACAGAGTGACCTTTTTGTACTCGTCGTAACCAGTTTCCTGGTCCACTAGACTTGGGAAATGGGTACCGGTTGTCACAACCAACACAACAGCTCTGTGAGCTGCCATGTTGGAAGGGACGTGTTACCCCTATAGATGTGGGGTGGACATGACTTTTTGTATTTGTCGTGCATGCGTAATGCACCCTCCAAGATCTATAAAAGTGGCTGTCACTGCCAAAATCAGAGAGTCTGATTCAGTTGGTCTTAGTCTGAGTTAGGCTTGGACTAGGAGTCATCTACCCTTCAAGATCCCTTGTCACGACATTCTTCTCGGGTGACAAATCTGTTGCCTGAGGTCTTCAGCAGATATCTTGTGTTGTTGTTAGTTATTAGTTTGTTGTACTCACCGAGTAGTTATCTGTCATTACCGACAAGTCATATGCATTGTCGGATCTGCCAAACCCCATACAACCAGTAATTCCATTATAAATTGCCATGGTCTAATAGCCTCATGCATTAGGTTGTTGAGTAATGCTGGGATGTGAGCCACCACCACTTTGTCAAGTGACTAGTGATGCCACACCCATTTAAGTAAATCTGCTGCACCACAGCTAACAGCCCTGCAAGGTTTGAATTGTCCACACACCGTGTACAGAGAGTTGTCAACATGAGGGATATCGACATGTCATTATCCCAGGTTCTGCAATTCTTTCCCCCCCCCCGTCGCATACAAGATGTCGTGTGTGACATGCAACACATAGGCATGTTGCACCTCATTTTTCTCATATTGATGAGAGGAATCCAACCGTATAAGAATTTTTGAAATTTGAGTTACCCAGTTCTCACAACTACTAAAATGATGAAAAATTGCACATTTTTGATTCCAATTCTTTAGTTATCTATTGTGATATCTTATTCTAGTATCTTTGAGTTACTACAAAATGAACACAAGATCACACCACAAATAAAACCACAATGAGAAAAAGCAGCTCTGCATGAAGGCACCTGGCTTTCTTGTTATATTTTTTCAAAAAAATTTCCAGCCTTGCTTTGCTTGGCATGAATATCACATTTCTTTCACTCTTCTAGCCCAACTCTGATCATCATTTCATGTCATATTTTGTCTTCTTATGCACATACTTCTTCTCAAGCCATAACACCAGTGGATCCGGGGGGGGGGGCAAGAGCTAAACAATGAATTTTAGGGCCCTCAAACCATAACTTATCTGTAAGGATTGAAGTAAAGTATTTTTCATTCATTATGATATAAAAAAATGTCTAAGAATTAATAAATATTTGTTTGAAATAAAGTTCAACAAGTTCCAACATAAGATGATGATGCCTTCGAGTGCTCCTTCACAGTAGAACCTGGACGCTTTATTACACATTGGTGTTCTTATGATTTGCAAGAAAGTCGCCACTACAAAATCCTATTCTGGAATGATAATTTGATAATTACTTACTTACTTACTTCTCCACACGACGGGCAACCCTTTGTTCCTGAAGTTCACCGGGCACAGATGCCGATGAGCCAATGAGCACGTGCAGGATGCGGGACAGTTGTGAGCGCCATCTAACCGTGAATATCGTTCTTTACGTCGGCCATTTGCATTTTGTATTCATCAAGAAATCGAAATTTGCGGGTGAATAAAGAAATAGATTGTCATTTTGAGATATGCTGCAGGTAAAGTAGTTAGTGTTACGTAATATAGCTTAAATTCAAGTGTATACACGATAAGATTTTGCAGAAAAACAAGTGTTAAAAGTTGGCTCCGGGATCTGACTTCATTAGCATTTTAGTCGTCTATTCCACTCAAGGAAATGCATGTCAAGCGCTTTTAGTAGGAAACATTGTATTTCTTTATGCTGCATAACGTACTTATGCTTGAATGAGCCAAAAAATGAATGCCGCAGAAAATAATTTCCATGACCTTCCACTGTGGTCTTTGTTGTCTGTACCAGTTCAACAGGTAGACTACCGGCAGACGATTTTGAAAATGAACTCTTTCAGAGTTATTGCTCTGATGCAATTCTCGTTCTTATTAAATATTACACAGTGACATAGATTTGTAATGAAAAGTAAATACGATGTAATTGAATTGCAGTGATACCTTGGGGTGGCGAGTGGTGTGAAGATTCGACATGGTGGACACACTGCCTCCTCACACCCCATACCCCCGATGGGAGGTTACGGGAACAGCCACCGAAGGCTACATCACCATAAATGTGATGCAGTCGGGCAACATAGACGTCAAGCAAGGTAATTATTTCTTTTTCTGACGAAAAAATAGCTAGTAAAGCAAAAATGACACAAGGAAGTAGTCCTTGTCCTATCCAAATTTTTTTAGTGCCACATGTGAGAGGCTGCAGTGTATGACTCGTTCGTGTAAGACAAGTTTCTTTGTAATCGAATGGGTTTCGCAATCATTTTGAATGTTTATTTCATTTTCGTGTCTGTAGAATACAAGCTTGGCGACAACACTTTGCTGAAGACGCTTCAGGCGATCAGCACTTACGTCAAACAGGAACCTTCCACCGACATGGACACTTCGTCTGATCCAGTTCATTCCACTCCATCAGTTGCAGCAACACATTCCTCCGCACAGACTACAGCCACAGGTAGGAATCGGTTTCTCTTGTATTAGTGTAGCATTGGTAGCACCTGTTGCGGTCAAACAGCAGTAAAATGAGAAAACACTTGGTACCCTTGGGGGCGCATACAAGTAATACTTGTAATACAGTAATACTAATGATGTTTACACATTGGGTTGAATTCTGTAAATGATTAAATGCGATCATGGAACACTTCGTTGAAAAAAATAAAATGTGGCGATGACTACATTTGGTTGCAAAGAGAAAGTGGAGAATACACGTTCGGGGGAAATACCAGAATCACGTGAAAAAAGATGTCTGAAGTAACAGTTGCTACCAAGCATTCTAGGCTTGCATGATTGAATACCAATGTTCTGGAAACTGAATATGTGATCACTGATAATTTGCTAAATCAAGAATCCGTGTAATTTTTGATGCGAGGGAAAGTGCCCTTTTGGAGGGTATGGGCAATTTGATTAAAGAGTGATTTAAGTCGGTGGCGTATGGAGATGTTTATTTCAACATTGGGTACTTAAAATATGACTTTACAACAGTCAAATTGATTACAAAAGAAAAATGTTCTTTCAAGCAAGCCGACATTTTTTTTCTGTTGCTCATTAAAATACAAGTATTTGTCGTGGTTTAATGTTATTTCAGCAAATTAATTTTAACACTAACTGAATACTATATATTGTCGAATTACATTTTTTTTTAAAACGAAAAGATCTTCGTGCACTACTAAAAATGTAAAGAATATCTCAGTCACAGTAAATGGTACAAGATTCATTACATGCGTAACCCTTGTGTGTTTTGGTGAATGGTGCGTTTTTTACACTGTATATAGGCGTATTTTACATAGAATTGGTGATTTATAATTTCGTGCAGAAATTTTTTACTGTATTACAGTCATTACGAAACATGGTGTCAACCTTGTAACTTTTTCTCATTTCGAAAACTTGCTAATAAATAATCAAAATGTAGGAACAGTGTCTGTTGTAGAATCGTTGTAGCAAAGCACTTATATGATACTGCAGCCACAATCAATATGTATAACAATTTTAAAGCTATTGGGACAGAAAGGCCCCTTTGATACAGATCTTTACTTTTAAAGCTTGGAACGACAACAATTTAAGTACATGGGCCAGGAGGAACCAAACACATCTGGAAAAGTATCTTCAGAGTAAAGGATCGTGGAATTGTGTGTAGGAATCACTTTATTGTGGCCTGCAAATAGTCAGTGCTGATGAGTGGAAAGAAATCTTTTGGGAGAAGTCGAATATTTAATGAAGTTTGGAAATGTCAGAGGAGGGGAAAGTTCCAAGTCAAGCCAAATCTTCCTAATACCATCGCAAAGTGAATTGAAATTAATTTTATGAGGACTTTGAAGACGATTGGGAGTTGCTTGTGAAGTACCCGAGCTGCAAACACAACCTTTGAATGTGAATTAAATACAGAGTTGGAACATCGTGGAAAATCTGCAATAACCAGAAAACCAAGGGGGAAAAGGAATGAAATTAATATCTCATTTCTCTTTTAATTAATGATGAGGCAAATTGTGTTTGGTTTAGAATTAGGTTAATATAGCAAATGTGATGCATACACTTTGGCATTGATTTTTGATATAAAATTCGACGCAAAATATTCGTTCAGAAAGAAATAATCATTGTGGCGTAACCGAAAGTCTCCTGAACGATCTCGAGCAGTCCGTGACCTTTGCAAGAGGTCACAAAAGAAGTTTGCATGTGAAAACACAGGCAAAAACTACTGAATGTGTTAGTTTCGGGAAGATACATGTATCGAACAAAGTCATGTTCCTTCAAAACTGTTGATTGTTGGAATAAAAGAAAGCAGATTGGTATTTTGTCTCTATTTCCTGCTTATTTTTTGCATGCCAGGTTGCGGTGTGGAACTAGATTACAACTCACACATTATTTTTCAGAGGAAAGAAATCGAGAGATGTACAGTCGCTTAGCTGAATACTCTTACATTGAAGAAAGATTGACCTGTCAAATTACTATCAAACTTGGGAAACTTGGTAACTTTAATATTCCTGAAAGTTCTTCAGTAAATATAAGTTCTAGATCTTTGTTGGTGCCACATGTTCAAGAAGATCTTTGGTCTCGGCATTCATTCGAAGCTCAGAATTCAGATTCAAAAGAAAGAAATGAAGACATTGTGGATCAGAATTTTGAAGCAGACATGGGAACGTCCGGTGAACAGTCAGACCAGGGATGCACGACGGGTGATCGTTCAACCATGGGTGAAGTGACAGAATCAACAGCTGATAAACTGTTCAAATTAAATATGCCAAACTTTTCTGTGGATAATTTATTAGTAAAAGGAAGAAAACCTAACACGTCGCAGGACAAGGAGTCGTCTCCGTCAAGCACAAAGTATGAACAGAAAATAGAGTGTAGAGAGACAGCTGATGAGGATGAAGAAACGTGTACCAAACAGTGCCCAATATGTGGTAAAGTAGTCCAGACAGACGGTTCCTTGACTCGACACCTGTACAAAGCACATGGAATTTTCAAGTGGTCATGTGACCTCTGCGATGAAAAGTTCATAACGAAAAGGGACCTCGGAAAACACGCGAACAGGAATCACAGTGACAACAGTTCTAATCAGTGCCCAGTGTGTGGTAAAGTATTTGGCGCCGACATTTGGTTGACAAGACATCTGCACAAAGAACACGGAGTTTCTAAGTACTCTTGCGATCTCTGTAATGAAAAGTTCACTCGAAAATTTGATCTGATTAAGCACGTTAACAAGAATCATGATGAGAGGCCACACAAGTGCAGTAGATGCGACAAACGTTTCGAGTCGGAAAAAAATCGTAAGTTGCACGAAGACAATCACGACAGGAAAAGGTTCGAATGTAGCGTATGTGGCAACAAACTGGCAACTGCCCAGGGACTGCGTACGCACATGAAACTGCATACCATGACTGAGAAACCTTTCAAGTGCGAACATTGTGGTTCGTCATTTCTTACGGAAGACATGTGCAAGCAGCACGTCAAGAAATCTCACGGAACACCGCTGGAGTGTAAGACATACGGTGTTTTTATCAAGGGTTCGATCGCATCACTCCGGAGGCACATGTTGAATATACACGGGGAAAAATACCAGTACAAGTGTGACGTGTGCGAACAAGAATTTGAAGCACAGTATGAATTACAAGCGCACAAACGATCTCACACTAACTCGTGGCAGTGCAACATTTGTGGCCAAGTGTTTACGATCAAGAGGAGCTACCAACAGCACATGGAAAGGCATTCTGGTGTTGCCAAGTATGAATGCGACGAATGCAAGCGATTGTTTCTGACTCGAGAAGCTAGATGTAAGCACATGGTTACCCACAGGACTTCGAGAGATTTCCACTGTGATATATGTGGTAAATCGTTCAAAACGTTCGGTGTTCTGAGACGACATCAAGAGATACATGAAAATAAACGGAAATACAAATGTAAAGTATGCGGTAAAGGGTTCAATAGTTCTGGGTCCATCATAAAGCACAGAGCAGTACATGAGAGAGAGGGAATCAAAGATGTCACAATGTATTGTAATTCTAAATTAAGTGAATAAAGTGGTTTCAATGAAAATTCAGTGTTAGGTCTTCAAATCAATATTTCTCGACAGTTTGTTCAAGCTGACTGGTTTTGTACAAGGAAAATTTTCCTGTTTAGGTTTACAGAGACTTGTTTGTTCTAATTGTGCATTAAATGTGAAAGTAGATGAATTTTGGGCATAAATAAGCTTATCAATGCGTGCCGCGGTCTTTGCAGCATAGTTTCGGAAGATATAGGTCGTACAGAGGAACAGAACCGTCTGAGGTTGAATGTATAATTTACCTTCGTTATTGAATACGTGACTCGGCAGCAATAGAGCACACAGTAGAAAACAGGATTTACAACTTGACTCAAAATTGTTTTTGCAGAAGAAGCAAAACGAGACCAAACAGACCACCGCCTTTCTTCAGAAGTCTTCGCGGACAATGGAGAAAGAATAGCCTGTCAAATCACTGTTTATCTAAAAGAGCTAAGTGCTTTCGCTTACAATACGGACAGTAAAACGAACCCCAGTGTCGCGGACAGTCCTAAAGCGTGGACGGTGCGTGTCGATGAGCCTCCGATGTCGGAACTGTGGCCCGATCATCCTCTCAAAATTCCCAAAGTGGAGAACGATTGGGACGAAGAGAATCTGAATGAGACTGAAGACATGGACGATCAAGAAATGGAGCAGGAACCGAGTCAGAACGAGAATCTATCGGACGACGATGAGGAAGACGATGAAGAAGAAGGTGAAGACATTGACAGATTCAGACAGTTAATTTTGGAAAGTAAAATAGACCCGTCGCAACTAGCTCTACTCAAAGGTCTACCAGTGATGACCCTGGACACTTTAATTGCTAGACGGGATTTTTCTGAGGCAGATATGAAGAAACTTATCGGGAATGGTGACAGTGGCAAACGAAAGAGTATAACAAAAAGCCAAACTCCTTATAAAAATAGCAAAGACCCGTGGTTGAAACCACTTGCATTTACCTGCAACAAGTGTGGACAGAAATTTGAGAAAAGGGGAGAGCAAGAACAGCACGAAGCGCAGTGTACTACAGAAGGAGTGAAGTGCACGGAGTGTGATGAAATGTTCGAGTCGGTATCGGGCCTGGGGAAGCACATGGACACAGAGCATAGTGACCTAATATGGTCGTGTAAATTTTGCAGCGATAAGTTCAGTCGGAAGAAGTTTCTAATGGCCCACGTACGTACAGCTCACGATGAGAGGCCATTCCAATGCAAGAAGTGCGAGAAAAAATTCGAATCGGAGCAGAATCTGAAAATACACGAAAAGATGCATGACAAAAAGAAGAAGCATCCCTGTGAAATATGTGGAAACTTCTACTCCAGTTCCACAGCATTGAACACCCACATGGAGTTGCACACGATGAAGGAAAAACCGTTTAAATGTGACAAATGTACTTCTGCATTTTACAACAAACACCAGCTGAAGTCACACATAAAGATGGTTCACGAAGAGCCATCCAAGTGTAAAATATGTCACGCACCACTGAGAGGAGCCCCGGCTGTAATTAGGAAACATATGCTTAACGTGCACGGTGCAAAGTACATGTACGAGTGCAACGTTTGCGACAAAGAGTTCGAAGCACTGTATGAGCTTAATGCCCACAAGAAATCACACACTCAGTCATTTCAATGTACCATCTGTGGTAAAGTGTTTGCGCACAAGAGAAACTACATTCAGCACATGAAGAGACATTCCGGGACTCCGACTTACAAGTGTGATGAGTGCGGTGAAATGTTCGTCACGAACGATGCGAAGTGCAAGCACGTGAAAAACAAGCACAACTTGGAGAAAAAATTCCATTGCGACATCTGTGGTAAATCGTTCAAATCAAGCGAGGTTTTCAAACATCACCAGGAAATTCATGAAAATGAGAGAAAATACGTGTGCAAATTGTGCGGAAAGGGGTTTAATAGCCCAGGTTCTATTTGGAAACACAGGGCTGTTCACGAGCGACAAGGCATAAAGAACGTTAGTCTGTACTGCAGCGCGAAATTAACTACAGATCCCGCTTCTCACGAATAAACCAGAGTTGGAATTACTGCTGCAGAAATTTTAGTAATTTTTTTGTAAATGTCCTGCAGAAAAACTGATAAAAGTGTGAACTTCAGTAGCTGGGCGAAACCAAACCTGAAGCAAGATTACAAATTCAATAGATGTTGCAGTAGTGCCGTAGAAAACTTAACCTTGCTTTCATGCTGATTGTTTTAAGAGTACGAAAATTTTGGCTTGGCTTATTTCTTTATCTCCGATTTCTAACTGCCATACTATTGTGCTTTTAAAATAGAATTTTAACTTCGTCGTTTTCAATTTCACCTTGGCCCACCGGTTATTTGTTTTAAAAGTACACATTCCTGATATTGAGTGTCGGAAGACAATTTTTCCGCTACTATGTCCGCTACTCCCAGAGGAGTTGCTTTTAATTACAGATGTGTTCTCGTTACAAATGTTAAAAGAAATAAAAGTTGGTGACCATTGATTGCGGTTTCTTTTCTGTTTTATTTTAAAGTGAACTTGTAATATTACAGAAAACACACATTGGGCGGGTACAGTGAAGACCAGTGGTTTCCTCTTTTATGGAAACATTTTTGATTGTTGTGGTGTTGTGTCATGACCACAAGGACAGTGCGTGTGAGGTGTGTGACAGATCAGTTACAACTAAATTGGGTTTACATGTGCGTACATGCTTTTATAAAGCGAACAAAAAGGAGAAAATGCAAGGCCTTGAAACCAAGAGTTTTCAACGGTTCCCTGACGTGAAGCAGACCAACTTAAATTAGATGGAGACATGAAAGAAGCTAATTTTGAGTTTTTCAGGGTGAAAAGATGTTTAAATGCTCTCAGACGCAAGAACAACCCAGGTCCCTTGCCTTGGGACAGAAATATTTTTGGAGTAAAATTATCTGCAGAAACAATTACGGATTCCATGTTCAACATTAGGATGACGGAAGCCTGCATGAGTGTCCTAAACCTGGCAAGACCTTTAAATAACGCTACAGATAAGAATGGTCACGTACGAGACGCACATGTGGAGTCGAGGGTTAACATTGCGACGTCTGTGATTAAAGCTTTCCAGACGAACTATGTGCTCAACTAATGAACGAGAACAAGCTCAGACGGAAGTGCAACATCTGTGGCGAAGTGTTTTAACTGAAGAGGATCAGGTCTCCATCACAAGAAAACCCATGAAGGGCAAGGCGTGACTCGGTGAATACTGTTGCGAAGAAGTAACTATTACGTCTGTCAGAAAACTTCACTGCTGTGAACAGCCATCCTCTCGCAAGATTGTTCACTTCTTATCACACCATTGATAAGAATTTCGGCGTGGTCCTCAGTCATAGTAACTGGAATTGGTCAATTACACAGTGTTATTGTGATCAATTGACGACTGGTATAGTTTGAGATGATTCTGAGTTCGAAAGAATTTCTTGGGTCTTTTTCTCTGATGTGTAACATGTTTCTGGTAGCTAACATTTATCTAGACTACAGCACACTATATTAAATTCCATTTCAGGATTTGGTGTCTTTGGCTGCGTGGAAGATGACTCTCAAATGTTTTGGAAAATTCTTTGTAAAATCAGAATAAAATTAAAGGGAAGCGTAATTCATGAAGCAACTGAGGAGGACAATGATGACGACAGTTTAGATAGGAGTGATCAAGAAACGACGGAAAACAGTTGCAACTTGATTGAAAGTGAAAATATTTATGGCACTGAGCACACAGAAAAACTTCGTGACGTGAAGCCTTTTGAATCCACACCAGAGGCTGGAACATCCGCGTCAGAAACAGTGAAGGGTTTCCATGACAGTCAATCTCCCTCGCGGAAAAGACGCCGGACAAGTCGGCGTCTAAAAACGGCAACATCACGAACGGAAAATAAGGATAATGGCAGTACGAAATCTGAGCTTGGAAAGGAGTCCTTGGGAACAACAGGGGATCCATGGGCGCAAAAGTACGCGTTTGAGTGCTGGAACTGTGGTAAGAAATTTAATGAGCAAAAAGTACACGGTCAACACACAATTGCTTGCAAGGAGAGAGAACTGGACTGCAAACCTTGCGGAAGTAAGTTTCCCTCAGTCAAACTTTTGAACCATCACATGGATTCGCATCATGGGTCCTTCAAATGGAAATGCGCGAACTGCACTGAACGATTCATGTTCAAGGAAGAGTTAGTCAAACACTTCACTGGAGTACACGACGAAAGGCCGTACAAGTGTCCAATATGCGATAAAACATTTGAAGCCGAAGAAAATATGAAGTTGCATGCGACTACTCACGAAAAAGGACGTCAGCCATGTACTGTCTGCGGGAAAGTTCTCAGTGGAAAAAGTGCCTTGTATTTGCACATGAAAGTGCACAACAGTTCCGAGAAACCGTTTCAATGTGAACAGTGCGACTCAAAATTCACGCTGAAACAGAATTTGAAATTTCACGTTCGACGTGTTCATGGTCCTCCATTGAAGTGTGAACACTGCGGCGCATTGATCAAGGGACTAACGTCAATGCGGAAACATCTGCTGGTGATGCATGGCGAGAAAATGAAGTACAACTGTGACGTGTGTGATGCGGGATTCACTGTGAGTTACGAGCTACAGGCGCATAAGAAGTGCCACATCCTGGTTCATCAATGTGATTTATGTGGCAAAACTTTTGATAAGAAAAGCAGCCTTGATTACCACATAGAAAGACATTCTGGTGAGCGCAAATATGCTTGCTCTGTATGTGGGAAGAAGTTTAGTGTGTTCAATGGAATGCAAAAGCACATTAGAGCAGTGCATGCTGAAAGTCGTGATTACAACTGCGAAATCTGTGGCAAAGCATTTAAAATGCCGGATGTATTGAAGAAACACCGACTGATTCATGACAATGAGAGAAAATATAAATGTAATATTTGTGGTAAAGGATTTAATGCGAGTGGGTCCTTGTGGCATCATAGAAAAGTCCACGAAAAATAAAGAAATAGTTCTGTGCCATTTCGTAGTGAAAAACATTGTTTAACCAATGAATTTAGAATTCAGTAGTGAGTGTATTGTGTTGTGTTTAATTACATGCAGTGATTTTGCTCATGGGTTTAATTAGTGGAAAACGACAGAGCAAAAAGCTTGGCTAAACACGTGGAGATTTACACGGCTTTGTCTTACATTGTTGTCTTGTTATAATTGTTCCCAAAGACACGGTTTGAAGCACATCAAGACATATTCTCTGTTGCTGTAGTATTTTAACTTCAATAAACTTTCTAGCATATGTTACACAAACGTTGCGGTGTTTTTAATTAGTATCTTTATTTCAGTCAGTTTTATTTTACCGTACTTGTAGTTAACGGTAGTACGTTGTATTTCAGGCTTTGGTAACATCACGTACGGATATCACGGTACAAAGATCTTCTCGCACTCTCAGTACGCAGATTACCAGAAGCTGTGGAGGGGTCTGATCTGTCAAATAAAGATCAAGCTCTGCAAGCAAAATAATCCTGCGGAATCCCAAACTCGGGATGTGTTCGCTTATGGATTTGTAGGTGGTAGTTTGAACGAGACGTCTGTTGACGCTAACGATAACATAGATGAGCATGACGACGATGATGATAATCGCCAGTCGACAACAATTCCGGTCACCAAGAAGGAAATAAGCGATGACGTCAAAAAACCTTTGGTAACCGCAGAACCCTACGTACCTATTGGTCCTACAACACAAGCGGAAGATGTGACAAAAGAAGAAAATAGTGCTGTATGTACCGCATCAGAAACTCCCAGAAAATCTCCCATTAGAGGGAGTAAAAAACGCCCAAAGGATAAGTATAAATTTGAATGTAACCGCTGCAGACAAGTGTTTCAGCAGAAAAAGACATTCAAAAAGCATTGTATCATTTGTAAATACGGGGAGTTGAAGTGTAAAATCTGCGACATAATGTTTGAGACAGTGCGGCTGTTGAGTGAACACATGGACCAGGAACACCCATTTCTTGCCTGGAAGTGCTCCAGTTGTGTGGACAGATTTACCTCCCAAGAGGAGCTTCAAGAACACTTTGCTGTCGCGCATAACGTCGAAACACACGAAAAGAAATCAAGTGAAGCGACGTTTGATGAGACGACGAACGACGGGAAGTCCGGTCCGGGTGGTATTAAACAGACAGTGTGGACGTGCAACATTTGCGGGAAACTTCTCTGCAGCAAGGCCAATCTGGCAATACATGTGGTGACGCATCGCGTACTGGCCAAACAGTTTGCGTGCGATCAGTGTGATGCGAAATTCAAGCAAGAGCTCCTGTTGAGGTCGCACGTCAGACGAGTGCATTGCTCTCCGGAAAAGTGCAGACATTGTGGGGCACTTGTGAAGAAGGATTCGATGCGAAAACACTTTATGCGTCACCACGGAAAAAAGCCAGACCACCAGTGTTCCGTCTGCTTTGAAGAATTTGAAACGAACGAAGATTTGCTCAAACATAAAAGGAGCCATCGTGAGGTTCATCAATGCGAATTATGTGGCAAAACATTCGATAGAGCCAGTGCATTGCGTTACCACACGGAGTGGCATTCTGATATACCAAAGTATAATTGTGATTTGTGTGACAAGAAATTTTTCGTTTACAGTGCGCTGCGAAAGCATAAAAATTCTGTTCACGCCGAGACCAGAGATTTTAAGTGCGAAATTTGCGGCAAAGCTTTCAAGACTTTTCACGTGTTTAAAAATCACAGAGACATCCATGATAATGAGAGAAAGCACAAGTGTAAAGTTTGTGGTAGGGGATTTAACAGTAGCGGGTCATTGGTGAATCACAGACGAGTTCATGAAAGGGAGCTTATGCTTGTGAACGAATGATATTTTCCTTGTTGGGCTGTGACTTTTTCAATACAATTTTAGTTTAAAAAGTCATGACTTAATCTTTTAATTGACTCATTCTGCAAATGCCGGTATCAGTGTGTTTTTCTTTTTTTTTTAAGACTTCACCTCCATTAGTCAATACTCGTTTATGATAGATGCACAGCAAATCGCGGGTAATTGTGAACATGATGGTCAATTTATTTTATCATGATCACATCGTTGACTTATTATCATGTACACAGCAACAGTCAAAAAACGTTACTCGAATTGGAAATTGGAATTTGACTGCGAATCCTGCAACAAAGTTACCTGAGAGAATTTCTTTGCTGAAAGGACTCTGTGGAACATATTCAAGACCATTACTTGTTAACTGTATGAGAGATGATTAATAAAAGAATGCAAGGTTGTTGTAAGATGGTGAACGTTCTGGTGTTGTGACTAACTTGCAAACACACTACAATATGTTTTCAATTCTTAATTTGTGAAGACATTTTGTAACTTCTCTTCCATGTCCTTTGCATTTATCAGACTCGGGAAACACTCCATATTTGTTTTCTGTTTATGACCCTGAGTGAACAACAAAAGAAATTTAGTAAAGAGACGAATTGTACTGTCTTTCAGAGGAGCGAAAGGAAAAAGAAACAAGGCAACATGGTGAAGGTCATACAGAAAAAGGATGTGAAATAACCACGGAAACGAGTAAAGAATCGGAGACACGCGACGGACTGTTGCGCCAAGTGCGGATAAAATTAAAGCGAAGGAAGGCGAAGAAAGCTTCGGATATTACAGCGACAAGGTCTGGAAAAGTTGTGGGAACCAAAAGCATCAAAACGGGCCGTGCTGTGCACCTTGACAAGTGGCTGTGCTACCATTGCAGGAAACCATTCACCAGGAAAGCGAATCTAGTGATGCATTTAAAGCGACACAAAAATATTAAAAGCGTAGATACCGCGGTGCAATCGTCAGAATTGCAGTCGAGTATACACATGGTGACTGTTGAGAAATACCCGTGTCATTTGTGTTCCGAAACCTTCACTTCCAAAGCAAAAATGTTCAAACATGCCAAGACAGCCCACCAGGGTATCTGGCTCTGTCCCTGCTGTCACAGATCATTCGTGGCGAAAAGCATTTTAATCGAACACATGCGAAATGAACATAAACAAATCGGAAACAAAGGCTCGGACAGGGTGTTCTCTTTACTGAGAGACCCAAGTCAGACGACTAGCAGTGAAGATGTAGACGACATTCGTATAGTGGAGGTCGACAAGTGGCTGTGTCATGTGTGCGATAAAAGCTTCAGGGATAAACAGCTGTTAGCGGCGCATCTGAAAGCTCTGCACCTAGGGAAATGGTTGTGTCATTTCTGCGATGAACCGTTCACAGATAAAGAAGAACTCGTGAGTCATCTGAAGACCCACGGAGATGGCGACGGCAAGAGACCCAACATAGTGGTGATTAAACAACCGGAAACAAAGCCTAGTGCGAAACCCAAACTGGTTGCCAAGAGGAAATCAATGAAAACCAATGGTAACGAGGCCCTGGACATTATTGCGTCAAACATAGAATCGTTTGAAGTAACCGACACGTCTTTGTCATTGTTTAAATGCACTGTATGTCATAAGTTCTTCAAGTTGAAAAAGTCCCTGCAGAAACACATTCTAAAACACGAAATTAATGCTGAAACCGAAGCTCACGACGAAGTTACCACCAACATGGAATCGGTTCAGATTAATGAACCAAGTTTAACCATGTTCAAGTGCAACATGTGTGGAAAATATTTCAGATACAAGAAATCCCTGAAAAAACACATCCTTAAACACACGAGCCAGTGTCAATTCTGCCACCAAATTTTGGAGACGTCGCTGCTGGATAGACATGTGAGAGAGGTCCATCCAAGGGGGGATTACCTGTGCGTCATCTGCAACATGAAGATCAGCCAGAAAGCAATCTTCGATTACCACATGAAGCACTTTCACGACAAGAACGACCCGGAAAAGAAACGAGAGGAGTGGAGGGAGAAAAAGGCTAGAAAGTACATCGGTATCCCCCCGAGCGAGATAGCTAACCCAGATGAAGTGCTGACCAAGAAATGCGACTATTGCTTGCTGACTATTGAAGCGTCTCGCATGGAAACACACATGGAAAGGTATCATCCTCACGGGGAGTACGTCTGCGCCGCGTGTAACTACCTAGTGATTGCGCGGAAAGGACAGAAGGCAATCTACGCGTATCACATGAAACATTTTCACGGCGTGACGGATCCCGAAGATACGGACACTACAGAAGCAGACGTGCCAGAAATGAGTGAGAGCCTAACGGGAAGCAATGAGACCCCAACTAAGTGTGGACAACCGAAAAAGAGAAGTATTTCTGAACAAAAAAGGGCAAAGGTGCCAGGTTCAGTTGTACCGGAAAAGAAGTTGAAGAAGAATTCAGGGGTCGTTATTACTGTGAGAGCGGTGGAGACTTCCTCGGGGAAGACTGCAGTGATTGCGACCACGACGAAACATGGAACCAGATAATCTGGTACACGGGGAATACAGTGTCTAACTCAGGAATGCAAATCAAGTTAATTGAAATTCAAATTAAACTTGTAAACAAATATTGGTATTTTCACCGTGAGCAAGTGATGTGAAGATCAATTCACCCGACAACAGAATCCACGGACGAGCGAACAAGTGTTAAGATATTTACTGGGAAGGTTCTACCGGAATCAAGAATTCTTATCTATCAACTCTTTGACAGCTCAGTCGAGAAACATAATGTCCTTTCAAATGTTCATTGGGCTAAAATAAAAGCACAATCACATACTTTTGAAGAAAGATGTTTCTTTAGCATTACATTCGATTGCATATTGTTTAACAGTTAACCGTTCACAACAATTAGATGGCTACTACCGCGCATTTAGTGTGTATTTAGTTTAGAAAACTGAGTTTTGGGAAATGGTAAAAGGTGTTTTTCACTTCGAGATTACAAAGGACGATTTATCTAAGAATCTGGTATTGTGTTTCAGAGATTCTGAGGACAAAACAAGGAAAGGACGTTGTGTGTGCAGTAAGGATAAAATTAGTCAAGGTTCGGAGTGCTGAATTTAGTAGTGGAAGTAAAAAATTGGGAACTGCTGAGAGTGATGAAGTTGCAAAAATAAAAGATACAGCCAGAGTTTCGAATCAGAGCGGAACCGGAAGTAACACATTACACCAAAGCGGAAGTAACACATTGCACCAGAGCGGAAGTAACACGTTACACCTGGTTGAAGAAAAATGGCTCTGTCATAATTGCGATGAAGTTTTTGACGACAAGGAAAACCTGAAACAACACCTGGCGGATCACGAACAGTCGAAGAAATTGCGAAAAGTAGTTGTGTTGAAGGACAAACAGGGGATAAAGGAAACCTCGCCGAGGAAAGAGGTGAACGGAAAGTCACCGGTCAGGAAGAAGCGAAGGTTGGACAAACAAAGTGAAAATGTAGTAGTGCCAGAACCCCCGAAACATCAGACAGAACAGAGTCCTGATCAAATTGACGCATCGTCTAAAACGTTAGACGAGCTGAACGACGACGTTGACGAGGACGCCAATGGTGTTGACGATGAATGGGACGAGGAGAAGGCGGCGAGTGATGAGGAATTCATCTTAGTTGAAGGAAACACCGATGGAGTGAAAGCATTGCAGTGCCCGAAGTGTCGAGAAACGTTCAGTGATGATGAAGACTCGTTTCAAAGTCACGTTAATGAGTGTAAAATCTTCAAATGCTTCCATTGCGGTAAAGAGTTTGGTTCTGAATTCGTACTCGAGCGTCACGTAAAAGTCTTCCACTCCAAATTGGAGTTCAGATGTGAATATTGTGTGAAAAAGTTCGTTACGAAAGACGAACTGGCGGTACACGTGACCACATGGCATAAGCTGATGCCCAGGAAGGGCCCCAAAGTGCGCAAGAAAATTACGACAAAGGATGGGAGAAGACTGGCAGATGGAATGCGTGAATGTGAACAGTGCGGAGACGTGATTAAAGGTGACACTGAATGGTCGACTCACATGTCATTACATGGTTTAGTTGTGCAGATTCAGTGTGACATTTGCTATAAAACATTTGAAAGTGAAAAACAAATGCACTTGCACAAGAAAAATGCTCACAAGGAAACACACGCTATGGCACAGGGAAAGTCATGCGGAATATGTAGTAAAGATTTTCATTCTACCGGTGCCTTCAACATCCACATGGTTGAAAAGCACGGGGTGAGGGGTAACTACGGGTGTGAAGTGTGTGGTAAACAGTTCCTGTCGAAAGCTCGTTTACATGATCACATGGCGAACCACAGCACGGAACGGCCTCATATCTGTCCAACTTGTGGCAAAACATACAAAACAAAAAGAAATTTGGATGACCATATGCGTACGCATTTAGACAATGAAGGCTTTCCATGCGGCAAGTGTGGTAAGATGTTTAAAACTAAGCAGTATTTATCAGTACATTTACTCCATACTCATCCGGATACTAGAAGATTTCACTGTGACATCTGTGGAAAATTGTTCAAAACAAAAAATGTTCTGGATGTCCATATAGAGTATCATTTGAATGAACTGAACTACCACTGCGACATGTGTGAAAAAAGATACAACACGAAAAAGAGCTTGCTCGCGCATAAACTAAAACATTTAAAACATGTGTAGGAAAAAAATGTGCAAACCTTGTGATTGCAAGATTCTGGGTTTTTTTTTACCCTAGTGAAACGACAAAACACTGAATATGATTTGGCCCTTCATGTTTTCCTCAGTAAGATTTATTGACAGTAGAACTTGTCAATCTCAATGTAGTATTAAAATATAAACCAATGAAATACATAATCCCAACGCACGTGCAAATTGGCAGTATCGTGTATATTTTTGCTATAATAAATTTTGCATGGGTAACTGTTGTGAATTAAGTCTTTCTTTGCGTTATCACGTGTCTATTGTTTAGACTCGACTTGCGTTGACTAAGAATCGTGGAAAGATTTGAAAAAAAAATAACCATAAATGTTTTTCTAATCAACATTCAATGGATTTTTAAAAGAACGACGGCAGGTGGTGGAGTTGTTTTAGTGCTGCTATGTGTGGAAGAATTCGACGAACGCGAGTAGTAAATCGCTGCTTCTTGATGTTCTTGTAGAAAACACTCCGCATGGGATCTGTAAGATACTGGATGAAACTACTTGTCAGATCCTGATTGAACTCGTCAAGACAAAAGACGTTATCCGAGAAAAGGCGAGGGTTTTCTCCCCAGATGAATCCACTAAAGAAACGGAAGATCTTATGAAATTGAACGAGGCTACAGAGATGAAAATGCTATTCGCAGTCGTTGAATCAGATGACGAAGGCGCGGGACAACGAAGTAGAGGAGTTCATTCGAAGAAATCGAAAGACACGACCATTGAAACGGTGACCACCGGTTTTGCCAAAGGAAAAGGACACATGGTATCCATTCAGCAAGCTGGTAGTCGTACAGCTGTCAAAGCCAAAAGTGATAAATCCAAAGTTTGTTCTTCTGAAAATGGTGTCGTAGCAGATGGATCACCTATTCCTCCCGTCCTGAAGTCTAGAAGTGGCCGAAACATAAAGAGGAAACTTCACCAGGATGAACTTGAGCCCGACCAGAATGAGAAAATGGAGAACAAAGTTAATAAGAGCAGAGTTTATAACGGTGTCTGTGGGAAAAAACAAGATTGTAAAGTATTTGTGAACTTGGGAGAGCTGAATGATGATGTGGACTTGAACCCGAAAGTTCTACTCAAGAGAATCGATGGGTCCCATACAAAGAAAAAGAAAGGATCTGCAGTACAAATGACTAGAAGTGGCAGAAAGATTCGGAAGAAGACCTGGTGGGACGAGGTGGGTGAAATTCCCACGTCAGAGAGTGAAAGTGAACTGGTTCATGGTGAACAGGATGGCGAAGCAACATCGGAATTTACAGAGTCTGCAGATGACGTTGGTCGCGATTCAGATTATTTTGACGATACTGAAATTGTAGAAGAAAATGGGAAGAAGCCTGCAAATAAACGGGTGAAAGATTTCTTTAGGGCTAACATCCCGTGTGCACTATACAACAAGACCATTTCCTCCAAACCGTATCTCCAGATGCACATGAAGTATGTGCACAAGGACGACGAAAACGTCTTAAAATGCTCCCAGTGCCCGGATTTATTCGGAACGGACATGGAACTCAATGAGCACGTGTATGAAAAACATGAGAAGGTTATTGTAAAGAAAGAGCGTAAGCCTCCAAAGGGTCCACGTGTGTGGTGTGCATCATGTGGTAAAAGCTTTCCTGAAAGTCTGAAATATAAGCTGTCTCAACATATTAGACAGCTTCATCCTAAGGGTGCATACAACTGTGAACAATGTAATTACTCGTGTTTATCTGAGAAAGAACTCGAACTGCACATGAAGCGCAGACACGGTACGGTTGAACGTATCAAGTGCACATTGTGTGATGCACGATTTGCTGTGAGCAGGAAATACAAAATGAATGAGCACTTACGAAAGGAGCACTCAGACGTTGCACTCAACTGTGATCAATGTCGTTTCGTGTGTTTATCAAATGAAGAATTGAACGGACATGTTCAGAGTAGACACGATAGTAACAACACTGTTCAATGTCCCGCGTGTGGAAAGGCTTTCTCCTCAAGACAGTACAAAGAACATGCGAGAGCCGAACATGCTGACGTTTCTCTTAAATGCGGGAAGTGCAAGTTTATGTGCTTATCGGGCGAAGAACTAGAGCAACACGTTCAGGACAGACACTTTGCGACTATTAAGTGCGGATTGTGTGGTGAAAGGTTCCCTATTACCAAACATTACGGTTTGAGTGAACACATAAAAAAGCATCATCCTGATCAAGGGTTGAAATGTAACCAATGCAGCTATGTTTTCCTAACTGACCATCAATTGCAAATGCACATTAAACACAGTCACTTCAAGGGAACTTCCCAGGCAAAGCGTACGAAGATGGTGAAATGCAGCTTGTGTGATGAAGTGTTCAAATCACAATTTACACTGGAAAATCATTTAATACGGCAGCATCAACAAAAGGCAAAACACACGTGCCAACATTGTGCCAAAGGTTTCATCTCGGCATGCCTTTTAAAAGCACATGAATTCAGCCACAACACCAAAAAACCCTTCCTGTGTACTCACTGTGGGAAAAGTTTTAAAACATTGGTTAGTTTGAAAGGACATCAACGAGTCAAACACGAGGGCAATGTAGAGAGGCGGATGTATCAGTGTACTTTGTGTGGGAAAGAATTTAATCTTAAATACAAACTGGAAGATCATCGGCTCAAACAACATCATGACCAGATGGTATTTAATTGCGAAAAATGTGAGAAAAGATTCGAAAGTCCTGAAATTTTGGCTCAGCATCAGGAAGGCAAAGGAGAAAAATGTGCCAAGAGCATTTGTATCAAATGTAATAAGCTATTTCTTTCCCATTATGATCTACAGAAACACATGCGCGAACATGCAAAAGCAGAAGCAACTGAAAATTATCTTTGCACTGTGTGTGGCAAGTCTTTCAGATTTCCAGCACAGTTCAAGATTCATCTGGAAACTCATGCCCCTGAGCCCAAATATGAATGCCACGTATGTGGCAAGAAAACGTTTACACAAGGCAATCTCAGGGGACATATGATCGCACACCAGACTGTGAGAAAATATCACTGTGATGCCTGTGGTAAAGGATTTAAAACTTCAAGTAAATTGAAGAACCATTTTGTCATTCATACCGGTGAGAAGAACCATGTGTGCGACATCTGTGGTAAAGCATTCAACCACAATGGGACGTTGTGGCTTCACAGGAAGGATGTGCATAAGGTCAGCAGGACCAAGCCACCTGCTAAAAATAAAAAATAGAGTTACGAAAATTTTACAATTGGCACTGGAGAAATTTTAAAACAAAACCCATTAAAAAAGGAGGAAGTGATTGTAGGGAACGGTCACCAATGGCAACAGAACCCTGCTGCTGGAGGTGAAGTTGTTACTGACAATATGGGTCATATTTTAGGCCAAGAGGTTTCGACGGAAGAAATTATTGTAGAAACGATGGAATATTCAGAATTTGTAAAGGATTTGCATGACAACAGTAATTAAATGCGTGATACTATTTATTAATTTTTCCAAAGATTTTAAATAACGAATATCTAATTGGCATCCTCTGGAACGTCAAATTCTTTAGATGTTGTGAGCCCAAGAAGATCTACCATTGCCATACATGTGAGATCTGTGGAAATGATTTCACAGAACTCTTATAATTTTTACCCAGGAAGAAAAGTGGTGAATAGATGGATTTTTCAAGGATTGTATTCCTGAACATTAAAACGTTCTCAGTAAGACTTACTACGTAGTGGTCAACAACAAGCAAATGCGTGATGTTATTATTAGTTTTGATTGAGTATGATGTATTATTATTGCTACAATAAATGTGCTGCCAGCAAAATTTGCGAACACAATCGTTATTTGTGTGGTACGAGTCGTCATTATGATAAGTAAGAATCGTCGTCAGAAGATACACGGAAAATGTACTCTAAATGTTTCTCGTCTTCATTAAACTGATTCAGAAAAAAATTGGTGGCAGGTGGTGGAGTTGATTTTATGCTGTGGTGTCGGGAAGATATCGAAGTAAATCCCTGCTTCTTCCTGTTGCAGAAAACACTTCTCCGTGCCCTTTGCACGGGATCTGTAGAACAGTGGACCAAACCACCTGTCAGATCAGGATTGAACTGGCCAAGATAAAGCATACGAGTCAAGAACCATCAAAGGAGACTGACATCGGTAGAGCAAATGATATATCTGCAGAAGCATTGACCCAAGAAACTGAAGGTCTTGCCAGATTGCACAGCGCCTTGCGGATGGAATTGTCGAACGCAGGCGACGAACATGCGAGACACCGAGGTAGGGAAGTTCATTTGAAGAAACCTGAAGATGTAATGATTAAACTGGAACCTTTAAGTCCTATTAGAGAGGAGGAAAACGAAAGCCGAAATCGTGAAGCTGTAACTGAAGCTAAAAGGGCTCTTGCTAAAACTGACAGCGCCAAAGTCTTGGAAAATGGCGATTGTGACGATGGTTCTCCCCACCTTGTGTCGAGAAGCGGCAGAAAGATAAAGAGGAAACTTCACCACGATGAACATGAAACTGGTCAGAACAGACCCAAACGCAATGGAATTAAAAAGAGCAACGCATACGAGAGAAAGGATGATAATGAGGATATAGATAACGACTGCAAAGTATTGGTGAATATGCGCAAATGAGTGGTGTTGACTTAGAACCCCAAAGTGAATCTGACGAAAATCGAAGAGTCCAAAATTGACGAAACAGGAAAGTTCGCAGTGCAGAGAACCAGAAGTGGCAGAAAGATCGGGAAGAAAGTATGGTTGGACGAAGTGGATGAAATTCCTACATCAGGGAGCGAAAATGAAAATGAGCTGTCTGACGGAGAACCGGATGAGATATCCTCAACTTCGGAATTTACGGAGTCTGACGATGACAGTGACGACGACGATGATGACGATGCAGATTTCTCGGATGATGCTTCCGCTCTGTCTAGTGGAGAAACAGCTTCCAAGAAACGAATCAAAATTTGGCAGAAGCCGGTTAAATATGACCGCAGCCTTGCGATTCCATGTCATCTGTGCGACAAAACCGTTAAAAACAAACGGTACCTGCAGATGCACATGAAGTACATGCATAAGCGGAGTAAGAACGTTTTCAGATGTTCACAATGCCAAGACTTATTCGGAACAGAGACTGAACTTGGTGAACATGTGTACGAAAAACACGAAAAAGTCGTAGAAAAGAAAAAACGGGAACCTTCAAAAGGACCTCGAGTGTCTTGTTCTGCATGTGACAAAAGCTTTCTATTAAGTCATAAGTACAGACTCAGTCTTCACATCAGAAAAATGCACCCGGAGACTGCTCGTACTTGCGAAAAATGTAATTACTTATGCTTGTCTAAGGAAGAACTCGAAGCGCATATCAAGCGCAAACACACCATTATCAAACCAGTAAAGTGCTCATTGTGCCAAGCATGTTTTCTGAAGAAAGAGAAACACAAGTTAAAAGAGCATATCAAAGCTGAACATTCAAGTGTTGCACTCAATTGTGCTCATTGCCGTTTTGTTTGTGTATCCAGTGAAGAATTGGAGGATCACATTGTTGACAAGCATGGCAGTGATAGTGTTAAGTGCATGATGTGTGACGAAAGATTTCTCCCGAATAAACAGTACAAACTCAAAGAGCACATAAGAAGAAAACACACAGACTATCCGTTCAAATGCAAGAGATGTAAATGTATTGGTTTAACAGAAAAAAGAAGTAGACGATCATGTTCAGAACCGTCATATAGAAACCATCAAGTGCTCATTGTGTGGTGAAGGATTCCCTATTACGAAATATCACGGCCTGAGTGAACACATTAAAACAAACCATCCGGAGGAAGCACTGAAGTGTGACCAGTGCAGTTATATGTTTCTATCTGACCATAAACTACAGGTACACAGAAAGCGTAGTCACTCCAAGGCAACTTCACAACATAAATCCACGATGTCGGTGAAATGCACTACATGCGAGGAGGTATTCAGAACACAGCTAGCCATGGAAAATGATTTAATAAGATACTACCAGCAGAAGGCAAAACACACCTGCCGCCATTGTGGAAAAGGGTTTGTGGCCGCATACCGGTTGAAAATACATGAATTCAGCCACAGTACTGTTCAACCATTCTTGTGCACCCATTGTGGTAAAAAATTTAAAACACTACAAAGTTTGAAGTTTCATCAAGCGAGCCATGCACCTAAAGGTACCCCAAGGTACAAATGTACTTTGTGTGGAAATGAATTTTACCGCAAAGGTAAGTTTGATAATCATCGATTTGAAGAGCATCAGGAGCAGATGATATTTAGATGCTTCAAATGTGGAAAAAGATTTGAAAGTCCACAGCTTTTGGCTGAACACAAGAAAGGCCAAGGAGAAAAATGTGCCAAGAGTATTTGCAAAACATGTGGTTTGGAGTGTCTCTCCAATTTTCATTTGAAAAAGCACATGCGTACGCATAAAGAAGCGGCAGCCAAAGGTCATCTTTGCCCGGACTGTGGTAAAGCGTTCAAACTTCCGGGACAATTGAAGGATCATCTTGACACTCATGCTTCTGAACCCAAGTATGAATGCGACATATGTGGCAAGAAATCCTTCACAGAAAGTAGTCATAAGAACCATATAAAGCGACATCTAATGGACAGAAAATATCCTTGTGAAGTCTGTGATAAACGATTTAAGGATAAGAGTAAATTGAAGGCCCACTTTGTCATTCATACTGGTGAAAAGAATCATGTATGTGACTTCTGTGGAAAAGCATTCAACCACAGTGGGTCGCTGTGGCTCCATAGGAAGGATGTGCATAAGGTCAGCAGGACTAAACCACCAGTTAGAAGATACAAACCGAATCTTGACAAAATGATGGTCACCAGTCAAGAAGCCGCCAAGCAGCAGCGTCCGAACTCTCCGAGCGCAGGAGAAATGAGTACAACGACGATTCAACAATTAAGACCAAATCCAACCGCCACGGATAATTTTGTTATTGACAACATGGGAGATGTTTTGGGACCAGAAGTTACCGCGCAGGAAATTGTTGTTGAAAGTACGGAGTATTCGGAATTTCTTGATGAAATCAGTTTGCAGTAGGTTCTGCATGGAGTTTGACGAGAGGCCGCGAGAATGACACGTGATTAAATCTTTGGTTTTTTTCCCGCCATCATTCCAACGCACTAACACTAACATTATTTGGAAATTTAGAAATTAATATATGTAAACATATATGGTTTTGAAGGTATTATAAAGAAACAGAATAAATATCTTAACAAAATATTTAGTTGCATTTGAGAATTTATTTCTTGAGTAGTTAGAAACTACAATAAATTAATAATAAACAACGTTGCACTTTTGAGTTACCGACTAGGAATGTCATTCGTTGTAGTAGATGTAGAAGCTCCCACTTCCTACTTCTGGGATTGAAGAACTTATGAGGCTATAACTGCTCAGTGCTGTACAGAATACTAACACATGATATTGCTATGGCGAGGACAACTCATTTATGTGCCCCGTACTTCGAAGTAAATCGTGGCTCCTGTTTATTTTGCAGAGGAAAAATTTGAAGATCGGGCCATTTTAAAGGAGCGGTTTACTGTGGACAAACTGGACGAAATATTACATCAAATTAAGATTCGCCTTGTGAAGGAACAACACCGGGAAGAAGTCAAGACGAATGATGGTCTTCCGGCTATGATTTCAAGTGAACGGAAGGATACAGTATTTGATGCAAACGAAGATTTTAAGATAGATTTTCAAAGCATTCTGACTCACGGGGTGGACGTAAAATGGAACCCGCGCGTTATGTTGACCAGAATCGCTGGGAGTGAAACAAAGGAACAAAGACAGGAAACTGTCGGAGTGACCCGAAGTGGCCGAGAGATTCGGAAGAGAATTTGGCCGAATGAAGTGGAAGTGGATGACGTTCTAAATTTTGATAGCGACAATGAGATGTATAATGGGGACATGGGACATGATTCTGATTCTGATGTGACTACCATCTACACGAAAGAGGCCAAGAAGAAAAATACCAAATTCGGAGGCAAGCAAGAAGATATCGATCCTCTAAAGGAATACAAGTGTGAGTACTGTGGAAAAGAACTCAAGAGGAAGGAAACCTTGACGAGACACGTTCAAAGTCATTTAAATCTGAGAGAGTTTCCGTGCACAGAATGTGGCAAAGCGTTTAATGCCAAATCTGATCTGAAGAATCATCAGAAGATTCATGCTGCAAAAAGAGAAGCAAGCGCTCAAGAGGGCAAAAATGGTATGGTGGGTGAGGAAGAAAACATAAACTCTCTCTGGAGGCACAAGTGTGAGTTTTGTGGAAAATTATTCTTGAGGAAGGACAACTTGACAAGGCACGTGCAAAGCCATTTGAATTTGAGAGAGTTCCAGTGCACACACTGCGATAAAGCGTTTAATACCAAGCCCGAGCTGAAGCATCATCTGAAGATTCATGAAGCCAGAAGAACAGGGGACACCGACTTTCTTAATAAGCACATGTGCCAATACTGTGGAAAAGGATTCTGGAAGAAGAACAACTTGACAAGGCACGTGCAAAGTCATTTGAATCTGAGAGAATTCAAGTGCGCAGAATGTGATAAGGCGTTTAATACTAAACCTGAGCTCAGCAATCATCAGAAAATTCATGCCGCAAAACGACAAGGGAACACTGACTGGCTGAATCAGCACATGTGCCAACATTGTGGAAAAGTATTCATGAAGAAGAACAACTTGACAAGACACGTTCAAAGTCATTTAAATCTCCGCGAGTTTCAGTGCACAGAATGTGGCAAAGCGTTTAACACTAAAATGGATTTGAAAGGCCACCAGAAGATTCACAATGCAAAACGAGCAGAGAACACTCCAGGCGGTAAGCCATATGATTGTGATATCTGTGGCAAAATATTCATCAAGAGTTATAAGCTGTCAAAACACAAAGCCTCTCACTTGGTCGTCAGGAAATTCAAATGCGAAATATGCGATGGAAAGTTTAAATCAAACCCAAGTTTGGGAGAGCACATGAAGACCCACAGGAGAAAAATTTACCCATGTAAGAGCTGTGGAAAGACATTCTGGAAAAAATATCTAAGGCAGCACGTCAGAAGTTACTGTGTCAGTAACAAAAGTTACACTCTGGGCACCGTTTACAATTGCATCAAATGTAGAATCCCTTTCCTTGCGCCGTCTCTCCTCAAACGACACGTGGCCGAAGTACACGAAACCTTGAAAAAGTTCACCTGTGAGTATTGTGGGTATTCGTGCTTGAGAAAGTACAGCATGAACCAACATATCGACAGTCACCTCAACTTGAGAAAACACCAATGTCCGCTGTGTGACAAGCGATTCAACACAAAACCAGAGATGAAACTGCACATCAAGGCAGTGCACCACAAGATCAGGAACTTCACGTGCGAAGTGTGCGGGAAAACATTCTCAAGGAAAACCAACATGACCTATCATCTGAAGGGTCATTCAAGAGAAAGGGTATTCAGGTGTAGAATCTGTGGGGAAGGATTCACGTCGACGGCCTTGCGTAAAGAACATATGAATCAGACACACGAGAAGCCAACGCATTCCTGCACAGTTTGTGGCAAATCTTTTGGGAGAAAAAACCAATTGACGCGACACTCGCAACGCGTTCATGGTTTCGTTATAAAAGAGTTCAGATGCGATGTTTGTTGCGAGCCATTTGCAAGTAGGAAGTTAGCGTATCAGCACATCCAGAAAGAACATTGGCAAACGTCGTATAGATGAGACGCAGAAAATGTTTCTACCTATATCATGTATATATTGTTTATTAATTGAACCGACATCCATACGGACTACGCCTGCAGCCCAGAATCATTTAAAGTTTCTACGGCACAGGGAAAACGGGGAATTTTTCGTTTTTCCAAAGAGAAAAAGCACAGGGAATTAAAAGCATGTTTTTATGTCCAACGCAGGAAAAATTCGAAGTTTAAAGAATTAACGGATATACCAGGCATGGGGTGGGGTGTTGCTGCGATCTTTTTTTTTTTTTTAAATTTTTTTTAAAATTTTTTTTTAAAATTTTTGTAGGACACATGTCCTTTTCGCGGGGCCACTGATACCCCTGTTTTGGACTTCTGGTGACGTCTGCCCTGGGTTTCGAAGCCAGGGTGGATTCCCTCGCTTGCGTGCTTACTCGCCTGCAACGGATTCCCCAGATTCACTACGATCTTTTAGCTTTTTGAAGCAATTTTTTAGTTGGGGGACAACCCAATAATGGAAAAAAAATTGCAACAGGTTCCATTGCATTTGCGATTGTAGTTTGCATGGTATTATTAGTATTATATTTCTCTGTGGTTAGTGGTAGTGGAATAAATTGTATATTTTGTGTCCGGAAAAAAAACCCCAGGGAATTTTGTCTTGATCGCAATGCGACCACCCAATACAAACTTAACACTTGAAGATAACTTTTGTATATTTTTGTAATCCGTGGAAGTAAATGTAAATATATTTCATATTTGCTTATTAAAATAAAAGACGTAGCCTCACATGATCATTGTTCTTTTTGTGTTTCTGCAGAAACTTTCAATGTGCGTTTTGACATTATTTTCCAAAGCAGGTTGGCCGAATTGTAAGCGATTGTGAACATGTATTTACTGTAAAACGAGGAACATGTTTTATATTTGTAGAACAAAGGGAACAGGAAAAAGAACCCGACGGTTTAGTGTCTATGGATCAAATGGGTAAAATAATCTTCCAAATCCAAATTGAGTTGGTAACACTTAAAGAAACATTCACGGGAACAAAAGGGAGAACAAATGAGTCGGAAGAAATAGCCGCGAATTTGGTTCCCGCAGGGATTGCCGACACAATATTGACCCAAAGCGAAGATTTCAAAATTACAATGGAAAGGAATGAATCAACTACCACGAAGAAAAAAATTAATAGAAAGAACAAAAAATTAGAAAAGCAATATCATTGCACAGTTTGTGGTTGGTCATGTAAGACCCTTAAAGTCCTGAATTTGCACATAAAACGACACGAAAAATGGGACACGAGTGAACATTGCAGTGTGTGTAATGAATTGATCACTGGTGGCAAGAACGCTTTTCAGGAACACTTCAAGACGCACTCAGTTTTGAAGACGACAAAAGAGATTGATACCCCAGGTGGTGAAACAACAGAGGGAAAGTCTTATGTGTGTGAAATCTGTGACAGAGCTTTCAGATTGAAACCAAACCTGAAAGCCCACGTAGAAATTCATCTGGATGAAAAGAAACACAAATGTGTGCTTTGTGGAAAAAGGTTCAATACAAGCTCTCAGCTATCAATGCATAAACAAACCCATCGAACGGTTAAGAAATTTGTGTGTGATCTTTGTGGTCGAGGATTTAAATTACGGGCAAATTTAAAAGAGCACGTGGCCATACATTTGAATGAAAAACAACACGAATGCAAAATTTGTGGTAAAGGATTCAATACCAATTCACAGCTTTCCATGCATAAAAAAACCCATCTCGAGGTTAAACTGTTCACTTGCGAATTCTGTGGCAGGGCGTTTAAAACACAACCGAATCTAAAAGACCACATCAAAATCCATCTGAATGAGAAGCAATATGAATGCGGTATATGCGGCAAAGGGTACAACACCAGTTCGGCATTGTCGATGCACAAAAGATTACACCGCCAGAATAAGACAGACACTGAAGAACAGTGTACTGTGTGTAATGAAATTGTAAAAGGAGGAAAGTTGGCCTTTAGAAAACACATAAAAACCCACCCGGTCGATTATCCCTGTAGTTCCTGCACTAAAAGATTTAACCGTAAAAGTAACTTAAAGCGTCACTTAGAGGTTCACTCAAATGACTTGCACGGGTGTACTCTATGCGATAAGGAATTTAATACAACGGCAAAACTCACTAAACATGTTCATAGCGTCCACAGAGCTGAAGAGACACCAGTCCGCAGTGTCGTTGCGATGCCAATGACAGACCAGACACTGTCATTTCAGTAGCAGTACCTAAGTTTTTGTTCGATAAAACACGCAAAAAGGGGATTCACCCTGGCTTTGAAACCCAGGGCAGACGTCACCAGAAGTCCAAAACAGGGGTATCAGTGGCCCCACGATAAGGATTTGTGTCCTCAAAAAATTTGAAAAAAAAATTTTTTTTAGTTCGATAAATATTCTTAATATTAAAAGAAAAATCGAACCTTTTTTTCACTGCCGAACCTGCGAGGTTAGATCGAAAAGAAACAATGCGAGGTGTTTGTTTGTGACGCAACTTTTGATGAGATACGGTAATAATGGACAGCTTGGATTGCAAGCAAAATATTACTCTCTTGAAAATGAACTTGGAAACATCGTAATTAATTATTCGGTATTTAATAATATAACCGTTAGAATTGATTTTGCAACACAGTGTCCCATTGAAACAGGTTGTAGTGTATTTTGTGCATATCCTTTATTTTGATTAATAGTATAGTATTATTTTAACTTAGATTTAAATTTCTGCTTGTGAATCAAATATATCTACTTTTCTACGATATATATATTCTGCTAATAAAGGAGAATTATTTTGAAAACATCTTGTTGTATGAAGTCGTTCTAATAGGAAGTAAAATGCGCGTCATGTTTATTTTGCAGAGGCACCATCTAGCGGCAGTTTTCACACAGATGTGGGCAATTTCAGTAAAGTACTGCAGCACATTAGGATCCAGCTCGTAAAAGTACCGGTTGAGCATCGAAATATCCTGGAGGGTCAGGGCCTCGGAATCGATCAAGTTTCGAATAAGACCGAACCTCGTCATTCACAAAACGAATTTGTCCCAGGTAACCGACTGGAAAGCAACGGACCAGGCTGCGAAGAATCTTCAAAAGAGTTAGAAGTGAAGAATGAGCTGGTATTCGCTGATTTTGACAGCACGGAAGAAGTGCCAGATTTTTCATTGAACTCTGCTTCAAGTGATGCTACTATTGATATTAAACCAACAGATGAACAGACTGATAGAGGCTCTGTCTCAGAGAAACATTTTGAATGCGACCAGTGTGATAAAAGGTTTGCAACAAGAGACCTCTTAAAATCACATAGTATTTGTCACCAGACAGACAGAAAGTACTCGTGTGAGTTTTGCACCAAGTCGTTCAAAAGACGACAAAATTTGAAGCAACATGAAGCCATACATTTAAATGAAAAACGTCACAAGTGCATGATATGTGGTAAAGGCTTCAACACAAATTCGATGTTGTGCTCGCACAAGATGGTACACAGGGCAAAGAATGAAGGGTTCAAGTTTCACGCGTGCGATTTCTGTGGAAAGAAATTCTTACGAAAGCAAAACATGATAAATCACAGGAAGCGGCATGTGCAGGTCGGTTCTTATGAATGTACTGACTGCGATAAAGTCTTCAAAACGAACACAGATTTGGCAAGGCACTCGAAAACTCACCACGCAGGGAAAGATTGCCCGTGCGAGTATTGTGGCAAGGTGTTCACTCAACAGTACATTATGAGAACACACATGAAGATGTGTTTGAATGAAAGACAGTATAAGTGTTCTGTGTGTGAGAAAACATTTAACACTAGCTCCGCCTTAGTTTCACATTCAAAATCACACGAGACGGCACGGAACTTTACGTGTGAGTTATGTGGTAAGGCTTTCAAGCGCAAAGGAAACATGAACGATCACATGAAAGGGCACCTTGATAAAAAACAATACAAATGCCCTGTGTGCGGCAAGGGACACAACACCAATTCAGGCCTGGCAATGCATGTTAAATCACACGAGACAGAAAAGAATTACGCATGCGAGTACTGCGGTAAAACATTTAAACGACAACAACACATGAAAAATCACGTGGCTAATCATTTAGATGAGAAACGACATCTGTGTAATGTGTGTGGTAAAGGATTCAACACCAGTTCACAGCTTTGTTCTCATAGAAAATCCCACCTGAACGTTAAGCAGTTTTCATGTGAACTTTGTGGTAAATCATTTAAAAGACGACAACATATGAACCAGCATATGGCCAGCCATTGCAACCTAAAGTCACATCTATGCAATATATGTGGCAAAGGGTTTACTACCAGTTCAATGCTTTGTTCCCACAGAAAGTACTGTACTAATGATGGCCGGGAATGTACCATTTGTCAAGAGGTCATCAAGGGAGGTAAACGAGTCTTTCAACAGCACATGAAACTCCACCCTGTTTCCTTTACGTGTCAATTATGCGGTAAAACGTTCAAGAAAAAAGCGCAATTGAAGACACATACGGAGATCCATCTGAACGAGAGGAGGTACAGGTGTAGCACGTGTGAGAAAGCGTTCAACACGAGTTCTCAACTCAGGATGCACATACGCAGAGCTCACAAAAAAGAGACGCTCAACAAAAGCGAGGAGGCTTTAGAATTTCCGAAAATGTACATGTAGCCAGTAGGTTGAACATTTTTTGCACTAGTGTTGACAAAAACATGAAAAATATTTTCCTGATAATAGATTTGTTTGCACGGCTTGCATAAATAATTATGATCTGTCCTGAAAATGAAAATTTCCAAGAGATACAATGGTTTATAAACATGTGTTGTATGTTTTTCACCGTAAACTAGTATGTGGATTTAAGTCGTATGTAAACCGAGACACAATTTCACTAAAAATACATTTACACTCAAATGTGGCCCGATGTGTGTTAAATTTAACAAAATGTTTGCTTTATCGCAATGAAATGTTTTGGATTCAAAGTAAAATTGCGTCATTTATTTATTTTGCAGACAATGATGTCAACAGTTGTGTAGAAAAAACTGGAAAAATATTACAAACTATTAGGATTCAACTTGTGAAAATAAAGGATTCTTACAGGACAAATGAAACATCCAAGGTGGATTCCTCTTCAATATTTCAACAATTAGATAGAGTTTATGAGGCAGAAGAATCAGTATTCCAAGAATCGGATAGAGAAAATATGGCAGAAGAAAAGCCTTTGGGAATACAACTGACGTCCAAGCGAGAGAATAATATTGAAGAATGGGACGAGGCGGAAGACGACGAAGGTGGGGATCTAAGCGATGACAGCGATTACACTCCGCTCAAACGTACGAAAACCAAATCCAGAGGCCGACCACGTGAAAAAAAAGCAACCGAAAAACCAAAGAAAGAACTGAAATGTGACCATTGTGGCAGAATATTCAACAGACAGGACAACTGGAGGCGACACACCCAGATCCACCTGAATGAAAGGAAGTACGAGTGCAGCACCTGTGGTAAACGATTCAACACGAACGGACATCTCTGGAGCCACAAGAAGGTCCATGAGCCACTTCCAGCCGCCAAGATACTTCAACTTGCAGCTTCAACCACGAATGAGCAAGTTAGAGTAAAAAATGAAGTCTTGGAAGATCAAAGGGAATCAGCTGGAGAAGTTTCTTTACATGACAGTGGAGTGTCCAATGAAACGAGCGCTACTTTGCAGCCAAAGATGGAATCTAAGGAGCTCCCTGATTTGGCAACACTTGCAGCTGACAAAAATCTCATGTGTAAAATTTGTGGTAGGGCATTCAGGCGAAGGATGAATTTGAAATGCCATATCGCAATCCATTTGAATCAAAAGACATTCAAATGCCCAATTTGTGGCAAGGGCTTCAACACCAGCGGACTGCTGTGCTATCACAAGAAACACTCCCACGGTCCTGGAAACCCTGCAAAACGTGAGAAAATCTACCCATGCCAGTTTTGCGGGAAAAAATTTAGCAAACAATACTATGTAAGCGTGCACACAAAGGGTCATTTGAATAAGAAAGAATACAAATGTACTCAGTGTGGCAAGGAGTTTAATACCAGAGCCAATCTGAAGGTACACCTGATATCCCACCAGTCGGAGAGGAACCATACGTGTGAGTACTGTGGAAAAAGTTTCAAGCGGCGAGATCAGATGCGAGTGCACGTGAGATGCTGTCTCAACATGCGTACATACCACTGTACTGTGTGTGAAAAAAGATTCAACTCCAGTACGGCACTACAGTCGCATCTTGCCGTACATCGGTCAGGCAAGGATTTCACGTGTGAATTCTGTGGTAAGGCATTCAAGAGATTAGGCGGCATGAAGAGCCACATGAAAATTCACTTGAACGAGAAGGCGTATATATGCAGTGTATGCGGAAAGGGGCATAATACCAGCTCCGGGTTGGCTATGCACTTGAATAGTCATTCTACTGCCAAGAATTACTCTTGTGAACAATGTGGTAAAGTATTTAAATGGCGGCACAGTTTGCGAAATCACATCAAGGGTCACAGTAATGAAAAGCATTACCAATGCAAAGTCTGTGGTAAGCGGTTCAACACAAGCTCATTGCTGTCTTCACACAGGAAGTACTGTCGTAGTGATGGCGAAGAATGTCCAGTTTGCCACGAGGTTGTAAATGGAGGAAAAAGAATGTTTAAAAACCACATGAAGCTGCATCCTGTTGATCATCCATGCGAATTCTGTGGTAAAACATTTAAACGGAAGGAGAACATGAAACGACACAAAGCCTGTCATTTAAACGAAAGGAAGTATCAGTGCGCATTATGTGATAAAGCGTTCAACACCAGCCCTCAGCTCTCCACGCACAGAATCAGAGTTCATAAAGAAAACGCTTCAGGCCTGAGTGTTCCAAACATGCAACAGTTAAATAAAGATGCATTACTCGTATCTGAACATGCAACAGTTCATAAAGAGAACACTTCAAGCTTGAGTGTTCCGAACGTTCCGAACATGCAACAGCTGTAATGCTTACAGCGCGATTCACAAAGCCATGAAGCCGCGAACCAGTACGGTGTTCAGGGGTGCGTACCAGCTAAGGGCTATTCACTCCTATGGGGAATTTTCAGGAATAATACCAGGCAAATGGGTGTACGGCCGTGAAGCCGCGAATCCCTTGGCTCTGTGAATCGCGCTGTTATTCATTCCAGAGAAGTTTTCATGACAGTAGTTGTACAAGTAGTTTTTAAAATTGTCCACGTATTCAGTTGCTCATTTAGTTTTTCCAGAAATTTTGTAGATTTTTCTAGTTTATTTTTTTAATCTTTGTATATTGCATGATGACGTGAATGTATAACAAGGCTTCAGAAATGAAAGAAAACAATATCTAAATGCGTTGTGAAAATTAGTAGTCATTTTTTCATCGATAGATAAAATAAAAACCGATTTCGGACCAACATGAATTGTTCGCTCGTTTCTTTGGTTTTCCAATTTCAGGACTTCTTACATTTTTACTGGTCTTCCTGATTTCTTCAAATGCAGTTTACCGTGACAAAGCCTGATGGATGTTGAACATCAGTGATTAAATAGATTAAAAGCAGAAACTTTGGGGATTTTCAGTTCATATTGACGCATTTATATGTAGTACAACTTCAAAAATAATCCAGAATTATTAGAAGAAGATAGTTTTGGCAATTTGGAGGAGCATGCATTTGTATTTTAAACGAGTGAAAGTGAAGTGTCACACATCAGAAAGGAACAGTCGCAACATTTTTGAATGTCTTGAATGTCTATACTCACTGATTATTTCACAATTGGACCATAAAAATAACCTGTTTCGTTGATGCTGAGCCTGAACAAAGTAATGAAATGTAATAAGAAAAATGCTACGTTTTAATACAGATCACCTTGACTGTCGTGAAAACCCCGCTATGTATGAAATGTTTCATGAATATTACGGAACATCGACCGTTATAATGTGTTTTTTTTTTTCAGGAACATGCACGTTTGACAGGAGAATTAACGCCAAGAACAGATGGTCAAAGTAAAGTGTCGTAATATTTATTCTTGCAGAAGTCAACCAATCAGCGACGACCTCTTGCGCCAAAAATCTGAGCAAAATCTTGCATCAGATTCGGATTCAACTCGTAAAGCGAAATCGAGAAAAATGCCTCGAAAGCGAACAGGCTTTGAAGAAACCCGTCTCCATGGATCCAGTGGGTGGATTGGAAACACCAATTGATCAAGAGCATCCGGTTCCTGCACTTCCGGTCAAAAAAGAATCCGATGAGGAACTGAGAAGTTTTGCTGGTGAAGAACAGCCAGGAGAGATGTATTATCGAAATGACGACGTTGACATTTTTGCAGCAGGAGAAAGCCCAGATGAAGATATACTCATTGAAGACATGAAACAAGATGTTGGCGGAACAGAGAGAAAAGGAAAAAATAACGGCAAAAGGAAAGTATCAACCAAAACTGGAGCCAGATTCCCAAACGACCGCAGGAGAGGAGGGCAACATAAGTGTGAACAATGTGGTAAAGTGTTCAGTAGAAACCAAAACTTACTGCGTCATGTGCAAAGCCACCTGAACAAGAGAGAACACCAATGCGAAGTGTGTGACAAGAGATTCAACACGAAGGCTGATCTCAAAGTACATTCACAAACACACGAGGAATCAAAGCGATTCTCGTGCAAAGTCTGTGGCAAAGTGTTCAAAAGAAGCGACAACATGGCCAGACACGTTAAAATACACGTCAACGATAGAGCTCACAAGTGCATCACTTGTGGCAAAGGATTCAACACCAGGTTTAACCTCAAGATGCACATGAAAATGCACGAAGGGCCAAAAGCAAGAATTTTTGCATGCGAATACTGTGGAAAGTCCTTTTATCGACGCGGTTCCCTCATGGAACACATAAGACGGTGCTTGAATCTGAAAACCTACAAATGTGAATTGTGTGGAAAAGGATTCAATAATATATCTGGACTTAATTCACACGCTGCAGTCCATCTTTCTTCCAAAGACTTCACATGTGAACTCTGTGGAAAGGCGTTCAAACGACTACTCAACATGAAGAACCACATGAAAGTTCATCTGAATGAGAAGCAATACAAATGTGAAGTCTGTGGTAAAGGATGCAACACAAGTTCCCAGTTATCCATGCACAAGAAAATGCATACGACAGGAACGAACTATTCCTGTGAGATATGTGGCAAAGGATTCAAGTACAGACACAGTTGGAAGAATCACACAGCTACACATTCGGATGAGAAACGTTATCAGTGCAACGTGTGCGGCAAACGTTACCACTCCAGTTCCGTGCTGTGTTCACATAGAAAATATTGTAACAGTAATGGACAAGAGTGCACTGTGTGCCATCAGGTCATTATCGGTGGAAGAATGAATTTCAAGCGGCACATGAAAATACACCCGCTTGAATTCCCATGTGAAATCTGTGGCAAAATATTCAAACGAAAAGATATAATGAAACGTCACATGGAAATTCATTTGAATGAAAGGAAGTATCAGTGCTCAATATGTGACAAAGCGTTTAATACGAATTCCCAACTGGGGATGCACAGAAATAAAGTACATAAGCTTAGCGCAGCAGGTTTAGGCGTAAAGGACACAGCTGGAAGACTGGATGAAAATGAAATTCCAATTCAGATTCATATCAAGCCCGAAGAGCATTGTGATGGCGTAGGAAGGGAACAAATGCAGCAAATGTAGAAGTAATAGAAACTGAACATCGTAGGTTTTGAATGTATAATCCGTGGAATAAAAACAAATGTGAATTAATACATCTAGAATTAGTTATTATAAAACTTGATAAAATAGGACAATGTTTATATTGTTGTGTGTTCCATGAGTGAAAACCGAAGATTGTTTTCAATGACACATTTGATATTTTACACTTAACTGGAATTTGTTCGTCAAGCATAAAGCTCATCCATTGTATTTGTAATCAAGACAACTTTGTATTTGCATCTGGGGTGTGCTCGCTTTGCTGAAATTTTGTTGACGCATGCACATCATCAGTTTTTTCACAAAAGGTGCTCGTTCATTTCATATGGACTTTTCCCTGTAAGAATCAAGTCATTCTTATCACATGGACAAGCAGTTTGTGCACGTTCAAGTGTAAAACGTGAAAATTTCAGCAAAACGAGCACACCCCTGGTTGAGTAAGGAAATTCTGCTTCATAGAACAATAAGGAGTTAAAGACAAAATCGTGGTTCCAGACAAATTCAGTTAAGGTTCCCATGAGCCTGACGTAGCAGTGAAAGTGCTGCCTAATGAGTAATATAAAAGTAAGGACAGTTGGGTTGTCAGAATTCATTGAGATTAGAAATAGACATTGATTTCTGAATTGTAGTAAAATTTCACAATCGTTTATTTTTTCAGAATTATGTGGGGAAGAATGTAACAGAAGTAACGTGGATAATTTCAGCAAAATTATGTCACAAATCCGGATAAAACTAGTAAAGGCGACAGAAATTTCCGTCAAAGAACAAAGCCAGGATCCCTCGACTGTATCACTTAGTTCAGAAAGGAGTTTTGGAATATTAATGCCAGACCAGGAAACTTTCTCACTCAAGACAGAAGAAGAGAATGGTGATGCTGATGATAATGAAACAAAAGACATGACTTCGACTATACGGGAAGTAGTAGACGGCGATGATGATCATGACATGTGCATTGAGGATCCTGGGGTTGATTCACCAGAGGAAGATTACATAATTCCAGAAGAAAGATCCCCTCGCAGAAGAACATCTAAAAGAAGAAGAAAACTTTCATCAAAAGCATCACCTGGTGGTCACAAAATTTACCAGTGCAATTTCTGTAGCAAATCTTTCCGTGACATGTGTGATTTAAAGAGACATGAAACAGCGGTTCATCTCAACAAAAGGGAATACAAGTGCACTGAATGTGACAAAGCGTTTAACCTAAAGTCTGTTCTCACAAAGCACATGAAGACACACACTACAGTGGGAAGTCTTCCGTGCGCTGTGTGTGGTAAATTATTCACCCGTCGCCGTGACCTCACCCGACATGAAGCGAGCCATCTTGATGAACAGAAGCACGCATGCATCGAGTGTGGTGAGGAATTCAACACAAAGTCCACTTTGATCACACATTTGAAGACTCACGATAATGTAACAAAGTATGAATGCGACAAATGTGGTAAAGATTTCTTCATACAGGATGATCTGGCTCAACATTTAATGGATCATACAAGGGGACCAGATGCCGACAGTGGGCAGGATGAAAGTGAAAAACTGAGTGGACGTGTAAAATCAGAAGAACGAAAATATGTTTGCGAAACTTGTGGCAAAGCATTTCGCGATTCGCACGATTTGAAAAGACACGTTGCAATCCACCTGAACAAGAGGGAACATCAGTGTCCCCACTGCGATAAAGCATTCAACATAAAAACCACCCTCAGATTACACATGATGAACTCTCACAGAACCGAGGGAGGACCTATTCGTAAATGCATCTGCGAAACGTGTGGTAAAGCAGTTCGCGACAAACATGATTTGAAGAGACACGTGGAGATCCATTTAAACAAGAAAGAGTACAAGTGTCCTCAGTGTGATAAGTCGTTCAATACAAAAGTTTATTTGAGAGTACATTTAAGAACCCACGCAGGAGCTAGAAAACATATCTGTGAAACTTGTGGCAAAGCATTCCGCGATAAATATGACTTAAAAAGGCACGTGGCTTCGCACTTAAACAAGAGAGAGTTCCAATGCCCCCAGTGTAACAAATGCTTCAATGCCAGAATCTATCTGAACAAGCACATGAGAACGCACGGCGGTGTGGTGCGGAAACACGTGTGCGAGTCGTGTGGTAAAGGATTCTGGACGAGTGGTGATTTAAAGAGCCACATGGAGATTCACTTGAACAAGAAGGAGTATCAGTGCCCGCAGTGTGGAAAGGCTTTTAACACGAGAATTTATTTGAAAAAGCACATCAAGACACACAGCGAGACAGTGAAGAAACACGATAATTTTGCACAGGAGCTTATGTGATTTAATTCTACGCAATGATTTGTGCAAACGAATTAGAATTACACAAACAATTTTACTAACAACTGCTTAAAATTGCCCATGTTACGTCCGTGATTAAAACTTTTAATAACTAAAACAATTTTTACGCGAAATGTTGAAGTGCATCAGCCCAGACGGTGGTAAATTGAACCGTCTACGTGCTGTTTTTTATCCAACGATTAAAAAAAAATAACAAAAGAAATATGTTACATACAGTATTTGTTATCAAATTACGTTATTAAATATATTGAATATTATGGCGTTTTCTAAGTAGTCCGCAAAATAGACGTAGCTGAGTAATCTCTCATGAAAAATTATGTATTGTCAAACGTTATAAATGTGGTATATGCAAGTGCATTGTGACCAAAAATAATAAAAGCTTTAAGTTGTGATTTTTTGCGGCTTGTTACTCCACTATTGTCCCGTTGCGACTGGTGATGATGTACACGACGGATTTACTCAAAGCCAACAAAGCATACAAATACGTTATAGACCTATGTAGCATTTTACAAGCTAGAAATAATGTTCTACACTGAGTTGTTAAAATCTTAAGTACAGTGACTACAAGCCAAAAGAGAAAATAGTTGCTGCTGCACTTCATTTACTGCGTGAATGTTTAGTTGTATTTATTTTGAACATATTAACAATATAAGGCATCTTGGAATGGCAACAGAAGTTGGTTTACCTGCAAGAGGATGTCAGCCGTAATTTGAGCGTAGTATTGCTTGACTGTTTAAAGTAAACTGTGTCCCTCATTTCTTTGCAGAGTTTTCTATGGAAGAAATGTACTACAGAAGTAGCTTGGACTTAGTCGGCAAAATTTTACACCAGATTAAGATTCGACTGGTCAAAGGAAAGGAAATGAAGGAAGAGAAGAGGACGGAGTCGCCAGGAAAGCCAAACAGTTCTAAAGAAATTTCTACCCTGAGATGTGTTCACCCCGAAGGGACCCAGGAACCTATTGTGAAGAGAGAAACCGATCAACCTGATGTTGTTGCTCAGGTTACGGCATCATACGACAGTGACACCGATATTGAAGATTTCACAAACGAGACCGAGACTGTAAAAATTGAAGATGAGGCGAACACGGGATTTGAAGAGGTGAACCTTTCAGGGGAAAGCATCAATGTGGATGAATTGAAGCGGGAAGAGAGCCAAGAAGCTGGATCTAGCAATGAAAATATTAGATCCAGATACAGAAAGGCGCATTCTGGGTTACGTGGATCGGGGAGACACAAATGCACATTCTGCAACAAGAGGTTCAAATCAGCATACTACGTAAATGTACACATACAGAATCATCTGAATAAGAAGGAATTCAAATGCACGCAGTGTGAAAAGGCATTTAACACACGTGGTCTTCTTAAAACGCATTTGAAAATACACCTCGGTTTAAAGAAGCATGAATGTGAGAATTGTGGAAAGAAATTCTTGCGAATGTGGGACCTCAGACGCCATGCGGTTGTTCACTCATCTTTGCGGGAATTCAAGTGCGCGAAATGTGACAAGTGGTTCAAATCACGAGATGTCCTCATGATTCATGAGAAATGGCACCATTCAAAAGCGTTTGCTGATAAAAAGTTTGCCTGTGAAACCTGTGGCAAAACCTTTCGTCGTCCTGGGGATTTAACGCGGCACGTGGCGATCCATCTCAATAAGAGAGAGTTTCGGTGCTCTATCTGTGAGAAAACATTTAACCTTAGTGACAGTTTAAGAATGCATATGAAGATCCATAGTGATGTTAGTCCACCCAAGCGGCATACCTGTGAGAACTGTGGCAGAAAGTTCACTAGAAAGGATATATTGACAAGACACACTGCTAGCTGCTTGAACTTCAGAGCGATCAAATGCCAAATTTGTGATGCAAGATTTAATTCGGATTCAGCGCTTAGGTCTCACATGACTGTGCATGATGAAGCGATGAACTACACCTGCGAATTCTGTGGCAGGGCTTTTAAACGAAGGGGTGGTCTGAGAGATCATGTGAAAACTCATTTGAACGAAAAGACTCACAAATGTAAAATATGTGGAAAAGGATTCAACACCAGTTCAGCTATGTCGTTACACGTTAAAATGCATTCCGATGAGAAAAATTATTCGTGTGAAATCTGCGGCAAGGCATACAAATGGAAGCACGCATTGCGAGACCACAAAAAGACGCACTCGGAAGAAAAGCGACATCAGTGCGCGGTGTGCCATAAATCATTTCACACAGGTGCAAAACTTACGTCACATAAAGCGTACTGTAGCACAGGAATGGAGTGCCCCGTGTGTCGTGAAAATATAATAGGTGGCAAACGAGAGTTACAAAAACACATGAAGATCCATCCGTTTACTTGCGAAATATGCGGTAAAGTATTCAGCCGCAGAGAGCTTCTGAAGCGTCACAACGAAATCCATCTGAACGAGAGAAAATATGTCTGCGAGCTGTGCGACAAAGCTTATAATACAAAATCACAGCTGTGCACGCATAAAAACAGGGTTCACAAGATGGGTTCCGGAGGTGCACCGATTTCAGGCTCACAAGAAGTATTGTATCATTTGTGAGGAAACAATGTTATTAATTGGCACTGTTCTCTACTCATGACATTTGTCTTCAACGCTTTATGTTTTTTACCTGTAAGTTTACGTGAAGCTATTTAAACTGGACAAGGAAGTCGGTATCTCAAAAATGACTTGAGCAGAACATTCTACTTGGATGAATGCATCTGTGAACTGGACAAAAGACCCAAGACAAACAGAAAAGCATGTGAATGTACACGAGTACGTTTTATGTAAACAATGAATGGACCATATTATTAAAATGTCATTTTAACACAATTTTAACAGTTATTTTAACAATGGTCTTTTAGGCTGATCTAACAATGTAGAGCACCAGTTGTTTCTGTATTTTGTACTGAATAAAAGTTCTAGATCAAAAAGTTTTGTTTATTACAGATATTTTCTTCAAAAATTCAGCATTTCTTTTAGGTTCGCCAATTGACTTTAATTTGGCGGGCCATTTTGCCCGGAAAACACGCACCTTATAAAACCGTAGCGGAATTTGTAGTGACGATTAGGTTTTGTCTCAGATTTAGAGATTTGCTTCTCTGTCTCTATTAGGAGATGCATTTCATACTTTGACACATACGCCAATACAAAATTTGGCTCAATATACATTTTAGTTGCTGCTGGAGATGACGAAGCTTACAGCTTTAGGTCTTTTATTTTTCATGGCTAAGAAAACCGTTTTGTACATTACAGGACAAACGAACAAAAGGGGCGCGAATCGCGTTGATGGATTTGGACAGTCCAGCATTAGATCCACAATAGTACCGGAAAACAGTGCTGCAACTGATCAAATACAGAAAGATGAATTCACATTGTCAAACGGAAAGATGTGTCAAATTAAAATCAAACTCTGCAAGTTTCACGTGTCGTTCACAGAGTCGCTCCAAAATGCCAGCAAATCACATGAAGGCGCATCTCAACTTCCAGCATCAGGAACCATTGAAGATGAGAGCACAAAACGAAAGAGACGAAAACGGAAAAGGCCGAGCAAAATGGGTAGGATCCTATCCAGAGAAGAAAATCAGGATGATGACAACAATGATGGTAATAATACCGATGGGATGAACCTGCATAAATTCAAGTGTTCAAATTGTAAGCAAATATTCAGCAATGAACAAGATTATTTAGGGCACAGGAGTACATGCAATGTTTTCACATGTGATCACTGTGATAGAAAATTCCACACTTTATCCGGGGTCCGGTACCATATGAAAGTGTCACATGCAGAAAGGACCTGGTCCTGTGAAATTTGTCCACGAAGCTTTGCAACCGAAGATCGGCTGAAAGATCACGTAGTTACGATACACGAAGATAGACCATTTAAGTGCAGTGTATGTGACAAAGCATTTGGTTCGAATTTGCATTTGACTAAACACGCAGAGGTTCATGAACTAGATCCAGTACCGTGCGAGATTTGTGGACACATCTTAAAGGGTAAAAAGGGACTGCGGAAGCACATGCGAGTTCATTCCAACCATGAGAAGCCATTCAAGTGCGACCTGTGTGACTCTCGCTTCAGTTTGTTTCACAATCTCACAACGCACAAACGTAACATTCACACCGATACGGCGCCCCTGCAGTGCACTTTATGCGGTAAACTATGCAACACGAAGGGGGTCCTGGATTTACACATGATACGCGCACATGGAGAGGAATCCAAGTATCCGTGTCCCATTTGCAACAAAGGTTACATTAAAAAGTCAGATCTGGACAATCACATGACAACGCATAGCACTGATAGACTGCATCAATGCACTGTCTGCGGACGGACGTTTAAGACGAAACAGAACCTAACCTGCCACATGGACACGCACGCAGATCAGCCAAAATATCAATGCTCTAAGTGCGATAAGAAATTCTGGACACAGAAGAATCTGGGATCTCACATGATTGTTCACAAGGAAACGAGAGACTTCCAGTGCAATATTTGTAGCCTGGCATTTAAAGCGAAAGGTTTGTTGGAAAAGCACAAAGAAATACACGAAAACCAGAGGAAGTACAGATGTAACGTTTGTGGAAAGGGATTCAACGCATCTGGATCTTTGTCACATCACAAAAAAACTCACAAAACTCCAGGTCAGGGTCAACCTCTGGGTCAAGGAGTAAGTCAGATTGATGAAACTCAGCAACAGCAACAATCAAATCAAATGCAACAGCAACAACTCCCACCTCCTGCAGAGTACCTTACATCCGAGACTCAGTTTTCCAACATGTTTCTCAACAGCGGACTGCCTCTTCACTTCAACTAATTTACGGGTCAATTCACACGAGAAATCGAACACGAAAGGGACAATCTAAGATGACTTCTTAAAGGTATACTCACACCTGAAGTGAAGAGATGTGATGTAAAGGTGTAATTTCTTATATTATATTGTGAGAACGGAAAAAGTGTGCGATCATGGTACAGGACACCGATGGACTTACTTTAATGTTGCTTTCTGGCAACAAAATGGGTGCTGAAGCCGTTTTCTATACACACAATTAACACAAAAATTGAGCATAACAACGGGTGTAAACAGAGATTAACAAAGTTAACGGGAAAATCGCATTCGCTCTGGGCGAACATGTAAATATCTACACCTGCCAGTTTATTCACGGTAACGAATCATACAATTGACACCTTAGACACCTAAAATCTATACAACTCTAATCAATCACGTGTAATTTTTGTATGCACGTGAAATTATTTTATGACGCCAATACACTCGACACTTTGCGAAGTCAGTATGTTACCATAAAATCCATCATTCCGTGGCACAATTTTACACGAATAAATATTTAAATTTTTTGTTTATTTAAAGATGTTTAGATTTACATTGTCGCTTTACTATTTAGAAAATAATCAATAAAACGGTCTTGGTAAACATATGATTGTAGTTTTCATTCACAAAGGGGCAGGATTACTACTTATTGTTTTCAACAATTCATTTGAACTTTTTCTGGCAAAGCCCTGTGAAGTGAGACTCCACATGTAATTTTTGCTTTGTTTAGTTTTCAACTTAAAGTTTTATTACTTGCCTTTCATCATACCATACAATTGTATAGTAGGTGTATGAATGGGATAACCTAACAAGCTCAAAAGAACCTAATGTCTTGTCGAGCAAATTAACATTGAAGAGTTTGGTGAATTGCCCGAGAAATCTCAACTTTCACTAAAGAAATTGCTGGAAAATTGAAACTGAAATGGATAACAACATTATTAACTGACGACTTGTTTTGTTAAAAATAAATATTGTACATTTCAGAATATTCAACAATCAGTCGAAGCGAATGCCGAAATCAAAACTTATCCGACGAATCAGGAAACCTTGGGAGAATTTTGTGTCAAATAAGGATTGAACTGGTTAATATAAAGGCAGCAGAAATTCAACAAGAGGAGAAACCGGAAGATTGTACTGAACCGAATTCGATTGAAGTGCCTCAAAAGGTGGACATCCCTGGTGGGAACACATCGCTTGATTCGGCTAGAGTTTTAGGTGAAAATGCAGGTACGAAATGGCGCGACAGCGAAAATACTCCTGAAGAAGAAGAGAAATTTGTACAACCAGCAAGGAAGATGAAACGTGTAAGAGGCAGACCTCGAAAAAGTGCTGGAAACGCGGGTGCAACAGAGGTACTTCGTTGTCAATGGTGCGACAGAGCATTCAATCAAAAGGGTATTCTAAAACGACACATCAGCACGAAACATGCTCAACGGCTGTTGAAATGCGAGGCGTGCGATGCCACGTTTGCTACGGAGGAGGATCTCACGAAACATGTTAAAGTGAAACACAAACCAATACAGTGCAGCGAATGCCCCAAAACATTCAAAACAATCACTGGCTTTAAACTGCACAGATCAGGACATCATAAAGATGCAGTTCCACGAATCAAAGGAGAAACACATATTTCTGAGGTCGTTTCCACTTGTAGTATTTGCCATGAATCCTTTCAATCAAAACGCAAACTGTCTGAACACCACCTCGAAACACACGGAATTACGCCGTTTGATATAAACGCTTGCGCTGTTTGTGGTAAAGCATTCGCATCAAAACATAACTTGCTGGCGCACTCCGCGACTCATAGTAATGTTCACCGGTTCCTTTGTACCTTTTGCGGTAAATCATTCAAACGAGCTGGTCACTTGAAGGATCACATAGATCTTCACTCACCTGAGCCGAAATATCAGTGCAACGTATGTGGAAAGAAAATCACAACGAAAAGTAATCTGAGCAGTCATATGTATTTACACAAAACAGTCCGAGAATACACTTGTGAATATTGCGGAAAGGCGTTCAAAAACAATAGTAAACTGAGGGCGCACGTTGACATTCATCTCAACGAAAGACGTCACAAGTGTGAATTCTGTGGCAAAGGGTTCAATAACAACGGTACTCTGTGGCTGCACAGAAAGAATGTCCACCATGCAACAAAACCCAATGTTGTACCTACTTCTTCAATAGATTAATTAGAAAGCATTATGACGGAATGCGCATTTCTTTTCATACAACGAATGCATGCATACTGTGAGAAGTGATGAGTGTTCCGATTTTCGATTCAAACAATTGCCAAATTGATTAACATTTTCATTTTCGCTCACAGCTCGAATTCAAATTGATGTCTCTCCTACATTACCATTCTTCTTTCTTTATTGTTTGGTTAACAATGGAAAAACATAAAGGTCAAAGGGATCTATCAGTGAAGGATATATTTTTGCGCCTGAATAAAAATGTGTGCGTTGATTGTGTTGCCCGGGAAACTTGAAAACACTGCGAAAAAATAGTACTTGTTGACAGTACTGGTTTGACCATTCAGTACTGATTAAAACGGTGTTTTAAATTCTGCTATTGGTCAATTCGGTGACCTTGTGCTTCTACCCTGCCATTGACAAGTATCATAATTAAAATAACTCCACATTATTGATGGAGACATAACTTTGGGCCAAATAAGTCACGGGGGAAAATTCAAGTGAGCACAGTAATTGCTAAGGAAAGGTGAAATATAAGGTTTGAAGTGGTGGCATTTGGTATTGGTTTCTTTAATTATTCATATTTTTCTTGCCTTATTCCATTATTGTTTCCATTTTTTGTTACCTTCTTTATTTCGTCAGCAGTTCTTTTGTTCCATAAGTCTTACGGGATCAAGGATCTTTGTAGATAGTCAGGGTCTTATGTCAGGGGGCGACATCAGATGTTCATGGGTTGTAGTTCGTGCACTGGGCCTAAAGAGTGGAAAGGAGTTGTAGACTGTAATGCTGGAGGGGGGGGGGGGGCTCACTAACAGCGCAATTCA